>LVTN01000265.1:191773-276717 GCA_001649415.1 Musa itinerans | reverse complement strand
ATATATATATATATATATATGTGTGTGTGTGTGTGTTCTCATCTATCCTTTCAGATCTTGTCGTTTCCAATAAACTCGCACTCTTTGAGATTAAATGTGTCAAGGTATCACACTGATGATGTCCTGATCACTCTTTGGGCAAATCAGAAATCTTGTTTAGCTATCCTTTCTGTACTTAACTAATTTATTTTTCTTATTAACCTTCAAGTTAATCTTGACAAGTTCGATATATATATATTTTTTTCCAAGAATCACATCTCTCACCAGATTGGCTCCTTTCTTAGCATAAAGGAGGGGACTTGACCCATGCCTTACATATGAATCTTTATTATCTTGGACAGATTAACTAAATGTTATCAGAGCAAGATGGTTAACGCTTAACAAAGCTCTTGATAAGATAGACTGGTACAAGGGATGGCTTACCCAAGTAGGTAAGATTGACCTAATCAACTCAATTTCATCCCTATGTGCTATACATACCCTCCTTAATTCTTGGATGTATTATCACGAATAAAATTATAAATAGGGTATTTAATGTAATGCTCATGTATGTCCATATTTTTTGATTTATTCATACTTTGCACAACATGTAGAGGGACGGTCGAAGGCTTAACAACCCCAATTTAATTGGGTTTGATGGTCATTTTAGGCTTGTAAATAAAGGTTGTGTCATGTGGACACTTGTGGGAGATTTCGATCTATAGTGGATCATTTGTTGTGTGACTGTTCAAAGCTTGTGAAGTCTTTTTGTAATTTGTAATGGTTATAAAGTGTTTCTTGAAATGATTGCTTGTGGATCCCGAGTGAAACGCTTATTCTAATCCATTTTCTCTTTTGTAGGTCCTAAGGGACCATAGGAGGTTTCAGGGAGGCTGACCTTTACAGACGGACACGTAAGGGTGCCACACGACTTAGGCAAAACCAATTAAGTCCGTGACATATAGTATCAGAGCGGGACAAGCTCTCATAGAAACACTCAACATGCAAACGTGGGGGACCTAGCGAGGCTGCGTTAAGGGTAGCCAACATGTGCAATCGTTTATGGGGGAAAACGAGCATGAAGATGTAAGGAAAAGGAGTCGCTTAGAGGAGCGGGCATCTGAGATTGGCATTCAAAGGAATGGCCAATCCTTCGCGCAAGAGGCACCACGAGAAGCAAGCTGGGAAGAATGCGTAGTGTATAAAGGTTGGGATGACTGAGTTTGAGCTACGGCTCAACCTTGGCAACCATACTTGATGGTGCTCAAGGCAAGTGAGGCGCTTGGTAAAGGATAAGACAATGTAAGGTGGAATGAGTTGTTCAGCGACCGAAAGAGTTGTGCAAAGCTCATAGAGGTGAGGGAAATTACTAACTCGAAGAATTTGGTACTCATGCAAAGGCTTGTATGCGAATGATAGAGTGTTCGTGGCCATCCCAAGGCGACTAAAACTTAGTGCCATAGAGTATTGAAACTTTCTCTTCAGCATGAGAAGGATACGTCCGTAGGAGGCTAAAGTGTGTAGCGAGTTCAGTTGCTGCTAGGCCTTGAGGAGTGCAGCGGGGACTGTATTGATGTGAAGTCGCAATATAGTAAGTGTATTTGCCGGAGGCAGAACAATGCACAGTTTGTTCAGCAAGACGGAGTAGTCCAAGGGGATGGCAGTCTCTGAAACTTTCAAAGAGAAGGAAGCGAAGAGAGAAGTTACTCCAACGGGATAGATACTTAGGAGGGATAAATCTTAGCTCTCTAGAAAGATAACCATGTGTAACGGACCACACATGTTGAGGAGTACCTCAAAAATAACTTCAGAAAGCTCAACAGACTAAGCGAGCGACGAAGAGTCGTTGCATGATCTCGCTTGAGATAATGCATTAGGGGGATGTATTGCGAGATCTAGTTGGGGAGCGACCCAAGGCAACACAATATGAAGGTACACTTAGAGTCGATATGGAGATCGAACTCAACGAAGGGCTGACCCGTAGAATGGTGGGCACGAGGGCCACCATCAACTCAATGCAAAATGAGGAGCGGAGCAACTTGGGTGTAACTTGACAAAGTACCCAAGTCGCTTGAAGGAAGCCAATATAAAACATGAAATATGGAGCGGAGGCATAGAGCTTTCCTTGGACAGAGGTCAAGGACATGAACTCTTGTGGAGGCAAGAGCGGGATCATGTCGTTCCATAGGTCCCTAATTTTGGTGGAGTAAGCTCATCTTGCATGGTGCCAAAGACGAAGGGAGCTTCGAGGCACATGCACCTTACCTCAGAGAAGCATTTAACGGAGGAGCTGAGGCGACTCAACTTGCGGAGGCGAAGTTTGGTTCAGAAAGCCTTGGCACGGGGCAAGAGGACGCAAAGACGAGTACTCTTGAAGAATATGCCATAGTGTTACCATGAAGGGAGCGGTGCACAATGGAGATTGTGCTAATACGGTAGAGGCCCAGGATCCAGATAATGGTGCACTAATTTCAGCGAAGTTGGTGGACTTCGGGAGCTACTAGGCGACAAACTGTCCTAGAGTGGTGTTTCGTCTAGGTGTGACTCGAGAGTGGGTGGACGAAGGTCAATTGCCAGATGAGCAAACACAATCGAAGGTGGAAAAGGCTCTGCGATGTGTTGGCGTAGGCCATACATGGAGGGATCACAATCCGAGTTCATCCCACAAGGATCGAAATGCAATGGAGATGTCACCAAGAGGCGACATAGTGCAGCGGATTATAGTGGAATAGTTCGTGGCAATGCGATGCACATGAATCAAGTCCCATGAGGGACTATCATGCGGAGGTATGATCGAGAGCTACTGAGAGCTCTACTTCGGTAAACAACACGACGACAAGAAGGGCTATGAATCAAGGAGTGAAAGTCATGGTACCGCAGAGGTGGGTTTCTGTGCGTGCATCAAATTTTATATCGGATGAAAGCCTTGGTCATCAGCATATGGGGGCTATGTACCACTAAGGGAAAAGTTTGAATGTAAGTACTAATGAGTCTCGTAGGAGGGACTTGATCATGCAAATGTATGATCAGAGCGGTTGGAGAGTTGGATTGCTCCAGAGCCCATATTCGCTTAAGGGAGATCGGTAAGTCAAATGACAAAGCCAAGTAAGCGAATGTTGCTACCAAGGAATCTAAGGAGAACAAAATCGGTGCAAACCCTACAACATGATGGCAGAGGCCATACATGGGAGTTGCAGTCTATCTTTCCATCTGAAGTAGGGGCGAGAAAGCGATGACGAGTCTAGAGGGACTTAGCTACCCAAAACCAAGCATCGATTAGAATGGAGGTGGACTCGGAGGAGTGCCACAGTGCCATAGAGGCAGATCTACCGATCGCGAAGAAAGGGATACAGATGTGGGGTGATGGATAGTAGGGCCATGAGGATGGCAACGCCATGGTACCACATAGGCTGGACTTCCAAGTACCGAGATAAGGGGTCGATGAGGTAAAGAATGCAGAGGCAAACTCCAAGTACCGAGATAAGGCTAAAGGTCAGAGGCTAAGGAACTTCGTAAGACCAGTGTCAATAAGCTTCTCATTAAGATAGTTGAAAGTGGAGGACTTCAGGTCGATATAAGAGTGCACGACCAAGGAACGAAGTAGGTAGTACGCGGTGTTGTACCTTTGCTACTTAGTGGAGTAGGCGACTAGGTTGATAGAGGAGATAGTACAATCTCAAAGATGATCAAAACTATTAGAGATTTACTCCAAGTTATGGTAAAAACTTTCTGTATTCCAGAAGTTCGATGGCAGTGAGAAGGTGAATCACAGTAACCAACTCAACGCAAGGAGTGCAAACACTTTAAGTGATTTAGAAGTGTAAGCAAAGAGTAGGCGAAGGCCAGTAACCAGCTCGATGCATGAAGTATAACCCTCGTGGAGGCGGGCGAAGTCAAGTAACCTTTGCCTTCTCAACTCTTAAGAGAATGGGTGAAACCGAATACCCCAATTATCTTATCTATCCAGTAGAGGAGCTCTGCATATATTCAAAGACCCTTCGAAGAAACCAAATGGAAGACAATAGTTGTTAAATCCTCACTAATGGTGATTAGTGCTACTGAGAGTAGATTATCTGCTTTATTTCCCAACAAAATGCCAATCGAAAGTGGAAGTGATACAAACCTATTTGGAAGTGACAACTAAGTGAAAAAAGAGTTCATGGACAAATTTTGGGAAGGAATGACCTAAAAACTTCAAAAGTTTGCGAGGCGATGCTCGTTAAAACTCCAACAAGCATCTACCCAGTTCAAGCAGCATGAGGTATTTGAGAGACTGGTGCATAGTAAAGATGGTTTTTTCCTTCATCTGAAGGATCCGTAGGAACCAACAGAGATCAACACAACTCAACCAATCCCACACTAGAGTTAGAGTTGTTGGCGAGTTGAAGCAGCATGGCGGATTAAAAGTTTGACTACCCAACAACAGCAACAGAGAGCAACTAGGAGCCAAGAGGTGCATTACAGTTGGATTAAAAGTTTGACTACCCAGTTCAAGCAGCATGAGGTATTTGAGAGACTGGTGCATAGTAAAGATGGTTTTTTCCTTCATCTGAAGGATCCGTAGGAACCAACAGAGATCAACACAACTCAACCAATCCCACACTAGAGTTAGAGTTGTTGGCGAGTTGAAGCAGCATGGCGGATTAAAAGTTTGACTACCCAACAACAGCAACAGAGAGCAACTAGGAGCCAAGAGGTGCATTACAGTTGGATTAAAAGTTTGACTACCCAACAACAGCAACAGAGAGCAACTAGGAGCCAAGAGGTGCATTACAGTTGGATTAAAAGTTTGACTACCCAACAACAGCAACAGAGAGCAACTAGGAGCCAAGAGGTGCATTACAGTTGGAATAGAAGATTGAAGACTTAGCAAAGGCGAGGAGTTACAGTGTTGGCAAAGGCTTCGATAAGGACCTCAAAGGAATAAGTGGGGGAGAATGTCACGAACAAAACTGTAAATATTATATTTAATGTAATGCTCATGTATGCCCGTGTCTTTTAGTTTGTTCATGCTTTGCACAGCATGTAGAGGGACGGTCAAAGGCTTAATAGCCCTAATTTAGCTAGGTTTGACGGTCATTTTAGGCTTGTAAATAAAGGTTGTATCATGCGGATATTTGTGAGAGATTTCGATCTATAGTGGATAATTTTGGATCCTTTGTTGTACGACAGCATATGAAGTCTTTTTATAATTTGCATTGGTTATGAAGTGTTTCCTAAAATGATTACTTGTGGATCTCGAGTGAGGCGCTTTCTGTAACCCGTTTTCTTTTTCATAGGTCCTAAGGGATTATATGAGGTTTCAGGGAGGCTGACCTTGGTAAACGGACACGCAAGGGCGCCGCACGACTTAAGCAAAACCAGCTAAGTCCGTGATAGTATGATTAAAACCCTAGAATCATGGGTAAAATCACTAGAAATTATTTTGGAATGGTAGCCTTGATCACCACAAATGCAAGCTTAGGTCATAAGCTCCAAATGCATAGGTAACCTTAGCATTCGTGGTCTTGCTTTGTTCAAATAAACTATTAATGCTAAGCACATCCTTCCCCTCCGGGAAAATAAGCTTTAATCCAAATTCAACATGCCAAATATTAGGATCTAAAATCTTGGGAATCACATAATCCCCTTAGAATGTCCTTTGCTAAGAGAAGCTTATCATCACTGTTACTAAATTTTAGAGGTGCTTCGTAAGATCATTGTAGTGGGTCTGATATCATGATTTGGACTAATCCATGAGCTACTATTAACTGTCCCTTTTCAATGTTAATCTTATGGAGAACTATAATACAGTATCTAATCTTTTTGTCGCAAGGTCCTGGGACTTGGTCAAGCAAATTCTACGTTTTGATTTGCCGCTAACTCCTGATGATGATGGTTGGATTTGGACCCTCTCTCCAGGGAGATCTATCACTGCTAGCAGCACCTATAGATACGTGAAAGATAACAGAGAGAGATGGGGAAATGACATGGAGTGGTCCGACGACGTTGTGATAGCTCCTGATTGCCCCAAAGGTGAAACTTTTCATTTGGAATCAACTCGCAACTGTTGATTTGTTCGTAAAACTCTTTCACAGATAATCCAAGTTTTGCTCGATTTGCAATTTGTTTTCGGACTCTCCTTCACACTTCCTTTTTAAGTGCAACTTTACCTTCTTGTTTTGGAAATTAGCCCAAGGCCAACTCTAGTTCATCTTTGAAACCTTCTTCGATGATCGGAACATGAGTTCTTGGTTGCTAAAAGGCTCTAACCTAACTAAGCAAGAACAAACCTAACTTAGAAGTTTTATCTACACGTAATTGAGGGGGTTAGCCTGGGATAACTTAGTAGGACAAAATAGAAAATATTTTCTCCTTTTAGGTTAGAGTGTGATGGATCATTTGACTTGATATCTATCATTCATCATCAAGGATCGATGATAGAGGGAGGGCATGCATCCCCTGCCATGCTTCGTCGACGCTAATGGCCGAAGCTTATGTTATGATGGAACGGCTCGAGCATGCCCAAAGCTTCGATCTTCAATACTTCAATGGCTTCTCATATTCATTAGAACTCATCAATCTCATTAACACGTATGCTGTTTTACAGTAGATTCTTAAGTCTATCATTCAAGAAATTAAACAGATAGCAAACCAAGTGAATGTTGCTCATCAACCTCAGTATCACAATATTAAATCCATCATTCGAGACATTAATATTGCTTCAATCAATGTTTTTTTGTTGTTGTTGATATTTTTGGCTAAAGAAAAACCTTCTCGTGAATATTTCATCTCATCTAATGATAGAATGAACCCTTCATATTCTTTTTCTAGGAGACGTGTCCAACCTTTCTACCACAGTATTCAAAAAGGTCAACGAAAATTCCACTCCCAACACGGTTCCATCTGTAACCCTAATTTGACCTCCAATGGATGGTCCAATAAACACCTACCACCCAAGCCCTACGTCCCTCTCTTCCTCCTCAACATGAGCTGTGGTACAGCTTCCATGTCCATGGCGTACTCCACCTTCTTCCTCGCGACCCAAAACCAACTGAAAGCAACGGAGATTGATCTCACATTGTTTTCTACTCCAAACCCATCGTTAAATATAAAGTATTCAAATGTCCTAATCTAAAAACATAATTTAGAGAGTATCTCATGAACACTTTGAAATCACATCTATAAAAGAAAATTATATCTCATTTGTCATTTATGACATTCATAATAATTTTTTTTTTTTAAGAAGTTAATATTAATATTTTTTTTTTTAATTTTCTCATTTGGGTTACGTATATTTACTTGTACTCTTCGATCAACAAAGATGGGAGGGAGAACATGTTGATGGGATCCACCCCACATGACATGCCTCCAGTGAAAGGTATTCCATCGAGTGCTTACATGCGTCATTTTCCCCTTACATATGCATATAGGCTTTTGAGCGAAATGACAAAAGAAGACTTAGGATAAGTGATGACTACATTTTTTTTAAATATTTTAAATTAATATAAATAATTATTTGCAATTATTCGCCTTCTCTCTCTCTCTCTCTCTCTCTCTCTATATATATATATATATATAGAGAGTAGAGTAGAAGCTTGGCGGTAACGCAAAGACAATGAGAGGCTGCAGAAGCCCCCATTTTGCCCTCAATTCCTCCAAACGACTTATCCTCTCGCTCCTCTTTCTCCTCGCTCCGCTCATAATTGCCGAATTCCAGCCCGCCGACGACTTCCTCCTTGCCTGCGGCGCCGCCGGCAGCACTGCCCTACCCGACGGCCGCCTTTTCGTCCCCGACTCTTCCTCCTCCGCTGCCCTCTCCGACTGCAGCTCCACTGCCCTCTCCTCCTCCGCTCCGCCCCCGCTCTACCGGACGGTTCGGGCCTTCCCCTGCCCCTCCTCCTACGTCTTCCACCTCGCCGCCGCCGCCCGGGCTGGCCTCCTCCTCCGCCTCCACTTCCACCCCTTCCCCTCCCCCTCCCTCAACCTCTCCGCCGCCCTCTTCAACGTCTCCGCATCCGGCGTCCCCCTCCTCTCCCTCTTCTCCCCCGCGGCGGCGGCGGCGTCACCTCCCCGCCCCCTCGTCAGGGAGTTCTATCTCAAGCCCAACTCCTCCTCCCTCCGCCTCACCTTCTCCCCCGCTTCCCCCTCCACCGTCGCCTTCATCAACGCAATCGAGCTCTTCTCCGCCCCCGACCGTCTCTTCTCCGATGCCTTCACCCCGATCCCCTCCCTCTTCTCTTTCTCCGACTCCCCGCTCTCCAACCATCTGCTGGAAACCGTCTTCCGGATCAATGTGGGCGGCTCCCTCGTTACCCCCGACAATGACACCCTCTGGCGAACCTGGGAACCCGACGACAAGTACCTCCAGAAGCCATCCCGAGCTATAAGTGTCACCTTTGGTAGTCGTATTCAGTACACAGACGGCGGAGCCACGCCAGAGATTGCACCTGACTATGTCTATGGAACTGCAAGAGCCATGAACAAGGGTGACTCATCAAATTCTTCTTCACCTTCCAATTATTTCAACATAAGCTGGAATTTTCCGGTGCCAAATTCGGTCCATGGATTCCTTGTTAGACTGCACTTCTGTGACATTGTCAGCAGCGCACTGAACGAGCTCTACTTCAATGTGTACATCAACGGGTACCCTGCTTATAAGGATCTCGACCTCTCATCACAGTCCAGTTACACTTTGGCTTCACCTTACTATGTAGACTTTGTTGTCCTGCATCGAAGTAGTACCGGGGGCATTAACATCAGCATTGGGCCATCGCAACACAGCCTTCCATCGAAGGTCAATGCTCTGCTGAACGGCGTGGAGATACTGAAGATTAATGGGGTGGTTTCATCCCCGAATGAAGACAGCAGAAAAAGCAGACATTTTGGAGTCATTGTTGCTTCTGTTCTCGGTTGCTTGATCCTTGCTTGTGCTTTCATGGTGCTGGTTGTTATCATGGCTCAGAGGAAGAGTCCCAAGGATCCGATGCCTCAGTCACAAGATGCTGATACTTGGTCGCCATTGCCGGTCTTCCCAGGGAATTCGTATCTTAGATTGACAGAGTTGACCACTGCATCCCCTTCCAACAACCCTAATCTTCAGCTCAGAATACCTTTCTTCGAAATTGTGTTGGCTACAAACAATTTCAATGAGAATGCTCTTGTCGGGGCAGGAGGGTTCGGGAAGGTCTACAAAGGTGTGCTCAGAGATGGCACCAAGATTGCTGTGAAGCGAGGCACCCGTGGGTCTCAACAAGGACTTGGGGAATTCCAAACAGAGATTGAGATCCTGTCTAAGATCCGCCATCACCACCTTGTTTCGCTGATCGGGTACTGTGAGGAGCAGGCAGAGAAGATCTTGGTCTATGAGTTTATGGAGAAGGGCCCCCTGAGAGACCATCTGTATGGCTCAAGGAATCCATCTTTATCTTGGAAGCAACGGCTTGAGATTTGCATTGGCTCCGCGAGGGGTCTGCACTACTTGCACACAGGTTCTGCTCAAGTGATCATTCACCGTGATGTTAAATCCTCGAATATTTTGCTGGATGAGAACTACACTGCCAAAGTTGCAGATTTTGGTCTGTCAAAATTAGGCACTTCAACCAACCAGTCTCATGTGAGCACCGGCGTCAAGGGAAGCTTTGGCTATCTCGATCCTGAGTACTTCAAGACGCAGCAGCTCACCGATAAGTCTGATGTGTACTCCTTTGGTGTCGTGCTTCTTGAAGTCTTGTGTGCGAGACCTGTCATCGACCAGTCCCTTCCATGGGAACAGGTAAACTTAGCTGAGTGGGCGATGCACTGGCAGAAAAAACGGCTTCTTGAGAGAATCATTGATCCCTCATTGAAGGGGAAGACCAATCGCAAGTCGCTGAAGAAATTTGGTGAGACCGTGGAGAAGTGTTTGGCACAATATGGAATCGATAGGCCAACAATGGGAGATGTGCTCTGGAACTTGGAGTATGCCTTGCAACTCCATGAAAGAGCAGTGCACCAAGAACCAGGCGGCGACAGTACCTATGGCCCTTCGGATGAATCCTCGTCGAGTGTCCTGCAGGTTAGCACGAGTGCAGTGACAGCAATGAGAGATACCAGCACTGCAGAAAGACATGGCAAGAGTTCAACTGATACAGCAGGTCGTGCGAACAAAGAAGCTTTTAGACCAGGAAGGAGTTCTTGAAATCGAAAATGAAGGTACTTCAAGATATCGAAAATGAAGGTACTTCAGGATTCACAGATTTTTATTTTTCATATGGTGAATTTGTTTCCTGTAATCCATGTTAGATCTTTTGAAATTTCAGGTCTTGTTAGGTTATATTGTAGTCTATCATGTACACGATTGCTTCTGAAGGGATCCAAAGTTCTAGGGTTTCTCTATGTCCAACTGTGTGTATTTCAATTGTATATGGATGGTTCCATGTCTCAAGTTGATAACAAACAAGTGTTTTGATTCTTAATAACATGACAATTGTATTGATACAACATTATTCTTTCGGCACTTCTAAATCTCCTTCATACTAGTAGAACAGCGCAGACAATCAACAATAACAATAGAAGCAAACACAAGATCTACATTGTTCGACACTCCTTCCATATGTCCTTTGCAAACAATTCCAAGTTCTCTTAAGTTAAATGAAACTCAAGCACAAAATAACTTTTTATTTATTTTCACGTAAATCACGAATAATTCTCACTTATTGTCTATCTAAACCCATCTATTTTCCTTTCGGAATCCATTCTAAAGCCAATAAGATGACATCTAAATCCAATTTAATTGTCTATAAACTTAAATACTTGAGAAAGCTCGCTATGTTATTGGTATCATTCAACAATTGAATTTCATGAATTTGAATCACTTAAACCTCAAAATCTGACTTAAATATCTATTTTTTTTAATCCAAACTCGTATTAAATGCAAGGAAAATGACTCAAACCTGGTTTAAATAAAAATAAGTCATGACATATTTGAGAAAATCCATGTGTTAAAAGAGATATATAAATACCGTATATAAAAGATGTGAAACAATTAATATTAGTGATAGAGAGATAAATGAAAACCTAAGAATGTCTTATTAAAAATTATAAATAACTTAGAATATGATTTTTATCTACACATTTCTTTTTTCCTTATCCGAATCCATTCTAAACTCAATAAAATGACGTCTAAATCCAATTTAATTGTGTCCATAAACTTAAATACCTAAGAAAAATTACTTTGTTATCGATATCAATTAACAATTGAATTTCACTCTGAACTACTTGAGTATACCCGACTCAAAGATCTATTATTTTTAATCAAACTATAAAAATTAGTATTTAGCGATACCAAGAGATGTAAAGAAAAACTTAAGAAGATTTTATAAAAAAATTATAAATAACTAAGAATATTATTTTTTACCTGAGTCAATAACAACAAAACTATCCATATAACAAATATTCCAACTCCAAACAATCGAAAGCATTCTAACTTTATTGCTAAAAATTCAATCCGCTGTCATCCCCAGTCGGTGCTTATGACTTTTTGAGGCCTTAAGAACAGAGCAAATGACCAACTAGGTTTAGTTATCTCTGAGGGAAGCATTATTTCTGTACCTTTCATGAAAATAATAACTATAGTGTCCGTGAAGTCCAATGGCAGCTTCCGCAGCTGGTGCTATCTGTTCTGCATTACAGTCAAGAACAAGACTCCACGCCCGCCCCCATTGCCTTCGCTGGATCCCACCCGGCCTTCTCTTTCGGCTTCACATCCGATGACTCCATCCAATTTCCAAGTCTCTCTTCAAACCGTCTCACGCTCCATACGCGAAACAGATGGATTCCTATCGCTTGTGGTCATATCTCCAAATGCCAATCTGCACTTTGCCAATAAAGCAGTATTTTCATATATCATGGCATATCCTATATCTATAATATAAAATGTAGAGTCAGGCAAAGCCAAACGTCACTCATTTGTTCGGATGCCACCAACTATATAAATATATTATCACTTTCTAATTAATTATATTTAGTTTTTCGATCTTTATAGTTATGAAAGTGAAACGATTACATCCATTTATCTTAACGATATTAATTTTTATCGACGAAAATATAAAAATAAAGAGTAAAAAATAATTTTAAGTTCGATAGTTGACGTCGAGGGTGGACGGCGGTGTCACTGGCATCGGTGATGACCAACCCCTCCTCCTCCCCTCTTGTCCCCAGCATCAAGCAACTGTCGTTCTTCGCCTCTTCGACCATTTCCTCGCCGCTACCCCCTCCGTCTCTCCCTTCGTTCTCCCCTTTTTCTCCACCCTCGCCCACAACGTTGAGCATGTCCGCCACCTTTTCTGCTACCATCATGTTCATAGCTTCAGCTTGAGAAGATGAAGACGGTGTCATCTCTCTCGAAGCTCGACTTTATTGATGACATACACAGGACCTTGTTCTGCCCCATCTAGCAAGCGGCACCACTATCTCCCACTTAGCATCACACCAAGATATTCGTGATCAGTGCCAAGAATATGGGCATGGCCATCGCCCAGACGATCTTGACGAATGAGCTAGCGTTGGTGGATGCCAAACCTAACAAGCTACAGGGGGAGATGCTAAACTTGTAGCATGTCGAGGCCTTTCTCTCGTGCACTTGGATCCTGGCATCTTCGGACTATGTTGTAACGACGAACTTGGACAATTGCATCATCACGATCGACGCTTGGTAGATCTCGATGGAGACACGATTGAACTTGTTGCAGTGTAATCTAGCGCTGTTCAAGGAGATCGTGCTGCTGCTGGCGAGGTACTCGTCAAGGATGCTGCTGCTAGTGGTGTCAACTTTGGTGGACGAGTTGATGTTTATCGCTTGGAAGCCGTTGGGGTTTTCATCCAACAAGGTGATTGGGTCAAGGACCAACCTCGATTCCTCATGTTTTCAGTTCTTGCTCGCTGATCACATGGAAGTCAATGCTCAAGATGTTCAGGTAGGCAAAGAACTAATTAAAGCGGTGGTTAGTGGAGAACTTGAGCAAGACATGAGGAATGTCGAGGTCGGTGACGAGATGGTGGGTCTAGCTAATGAAGTCGAAGAGGAGGGCAGGTGAGGGAATAGGACCAGGAGACGACGACGGGCAGAGGGAGGAGAGGGTGTGGATGAGGGTGGCAATATAGTTGCCATGAAAAAGGTGGCGAACATATTCAACGCCAAGGGCGAGGGTGGAGAAGGAGAAGGGGAAAATGAGGGGTGAGGCAGAGGGGGTAGCGATGAGGAAGTGGTCAAAGAGGTGAAGGGCAACGAGGGCGACGCCCGCTTAATGCCAAGGATGGAAGGAAGGGGAGGGGGTTCACCACCATCGATGCTAGTGGCACTGTCATGCGTCACAACCGACACTAGCAGCGTTATCGTCTGCGATCGATGTTATCCACCATTGAACTTAAAATTATTTTTTTATCCTTTATTTTCATGTTTTCGTTAAAAACTGACATCGTTAGAGTAAATGAACTAAATCGTTTCACTTTCGTAATTATAGAGATATAATTTTTTTAAAATATAGGGATCCAAAAGCTAAAAGTAGTTAATCGACACAATATGTAGTTATGCCTCTTTTTATAGTATTCTTCTTATTTTCTTGGTTACCTCAATTGCTAGCTAATTGAGGTAAATGAAACAAAGTGCTACAAAAGTTGGCACTTTTGGTACCTAAGTTTCATATTTTACAACTGTGGTCTAGAGTTTTCCTGAAGAATAAGGTTTTTAATATCGGATACCGAATGCATGCCCTATATTTATACGAATCTGAGTTATGTCAATGTACATTGGTATGTACTGAATTTTACAAAAAAAAATCTAAAAAGATATTGCTTAATGCAAGACTTAAATTATGTGATAGAAACCTTATATTATGATTTTCGACTGTATAAGCTATAAATACTGCTCATACTGAATTGGTATTACAGACTTTGATAATAATATCTTCAAAGCAAGATACAGGAGTCGGAAATTTCCTCATCTCACTAGTGAGTGTCCTTGGATCGGCAACCGTGACATCTTTCACCACAACAAAAGCATCTACCCACTTGATAATTCCATATGGCAGAAGAATACATGCAATGTCACACAGTTCACAGGTCCACCATGAAGAGAATCCGTGGCCTAAGACAAAATTCAACCTGCTATGCATGATGGACCTGGCATTCGGTGAAGAACAAGCAGGAACTAGAAACTAATTTTATATCTTTTGACTTAAAATTTTCAACTAGCACATTTACATCTCAATGTTTTCGAGTTTATTTAGATTTAACATTTGACTTAGCATTTCAAGTGCAAATTATCTTGTATTAATATCATTTTTTTATGTTAAATTTAGAGACCAAATTTTTATTATGTATAACTTAGCCCATGTGATCAAGTATGATTTAGCTTATATGGTTAGGCACTATCTAGCCCATGTGATCAGGTATAACCAAACTCATGTGGCTAGGCACGACTTAATCCACGAACCAAGCGTGACCCAATTTAAAGATAAGGCTGGGCCCAACAACTTAGCTCATGTGGTCAGACACTACCCAACCCATGTGGTCAGGTATAATCTAACTCATGTGGCTAGGCACGACTCAATCCACGAATCAAGCGTGACCAAATTCAATGATAAGATTAGGCCCAACTTGTGAGTGGGGCAAAACCTAGCTCATGAAGCTAGGCATGCCTAACTATGTAATCAGTGCTAGACACATCATTACCCCTCTGTCCAGCCCGTTGTACCTTATCCCAACCTATTACTTAAGAAAGATATGTGTGACACACATGACCCATCCAAACTTCAAGTAGGTCAATTAGATTTGACCTAATACTATGCAACATAATATAATTTTCTTTTTCTTTATTAGTTTGAGCTTGTTAGTTGACTAAACTAGATAGGTTTGATCGATTTAAATTGATTTAGGATGATTCAAACCGATTCAGCATGATTCTAAAGTAACTTAACTTAATTAAACTAATCAGATACAAATTAGACTAGTCTAAGACAATTCTAGATCGATCCTATAAGGATTTACGATTGGCTCTACTAGGTCATAATTAAATTTAGTTTGGCTCAAGTCAATTGAGTTATTTCAATTAGAATTCTAATTGAATGAGAACTATTGAGAGATTGATACCTTATGTCTTTATAATTTGATAAATTTAAAAATTTTATCTAAAAATATTATTTTAAAATGCTAGTGGTTTTCTATCATTTTTTAGATTAAATTAAAAATATTGATATGATTGTTTGTATGTAGTATATGTGACTATACTAAGTAATTAACATTGGAAGTACAATTTGTGAAAGAAACTATGTGCCCATCATAATATAGAATTAATTACCAATGAATATAATTTAGTAGGTCATATACGGTTTCTCATATTTATTATATCATTTCTTTGAGTACATGAATGAATAGATAATTATGTATCCTTTGAAGGTAGGTAACACAATTTCATCTAGGGATTAGGAGCCGTCAAATGTGGTAGATGGTTCCTCTCTCCATTATTGGAAGAAACATGTCCTCATTTAGATGTGTGAGGGATACTATTCTATCCATTATTAGAAGTGCGACCTAGGTTTTCTCCATTCACTATTAAGAGAAATTTATCCTGTGGAGTATGTATCTGCATCCTATCACAGACAAAATTGTAAACGAGGTGTTCGATGTAATGCTTATGTGTGTATGTGTCTTTCGGTTTTGTTTATGCTTTGCACAGCATATAAAGGGCTAGCAGTAGGCTTAGCAACCCTATTTTCTTTGGTTTTTGTGATCGTCCTAGGCTTACAAACAAAGGTTGTGTCATGTAGGCACTTGTGGGGATTTCGATCTGTAGTTGATCATTTTGGACCCTTTGTTATGCGACCGTTTAGAGCTTGTAAAGTTTGTTTGTAATTTACATTAGATATGAAGTGTTTACTGAAATGATTGCTTATGGATCTTGAGTGAGGCACATTCTCTAACCCATTTTCTCTTTTATAGGTCCTAAGAGAACATAGGAGGTTTTGGGGAGGCTGACCTTTGCAGGACGGACACGCAAGGGTGCTGCATGACTTAGGCAAAACCAGCTAAGTGCAAAACATATGGTATCAGAGTGGGACAAGCACTTATAGAAACACTTGGCATGCAAATGTGGGAGATCTAACGAGGCTGCGTTGAGGGCAGCTAACAAGCACGACAGTTTGGGGGAAAACAGGCATGAAGATGTAAGAAAAAGAAGTCGTTCAAAGGAGTGAGCATTTGAGATTGACATTCAAAGGAATGACCAACCCTTTACGTAAGAGGCACCATGAGGACTAGCAAGCTTAGAAGAATGCATAGCACACAAAGGTTGGAATGGTTGAGTTCAAGCTATAGCTCGATGTTGGCAACCATACTTAATGGTGCTTAAGGCAAGTGAGATGCTTAGTAAAGGATGAGACTTTGTAAGGTAGAATGGGTTGTTCAGCGACCGAAATAGTTATGCAAAGCTCAAAGAGCTGAGGAAAATTACTAATTCGAAGAATTCGATACTCATACAATGGCTTGTATATGGATAATGGAATGTTTGTGGCCATCCCAAGGCGATCGAAACTCGGCACTATGGAGCATTGAAACTTTCTCTTCAGCATGAGAAGGAAACGTCTGTAGGAGGCTGAAGTGTATAGTGAGTTAAGCATATTGTTAGGCCTTGAGGGGTGTAGTGGAGTCTGTATTAACGTGGAGTCACAATCTAGCAAGTGCATTTACGGGAGGCAGAACAATGCACACTTTGTTCAGCAAGGTGAAGTAGTCCAAGGGGGATGGTAGTATCCGAAACTTTCAAAGAGAAGGAAGCGAAGAGAGAAGTTGCTCCAATACGATAGATATCCAAGAAGGATAAGTCCTGGCTCTCCAAAGAGAGAACCATGTGCAACGAACCGCATATGTTGAGGAGTACCTCAAAACAACTCCATAAAGTTCAACGGATCGAGTGAGCAGTGAGGAGTCGTCGCATGATCTCGCTTAAGATAATGCATTGGGTAATGCATTGCGAGATCAAATAGGGGAGCGACCCAAGACAATACAAATGAAGGCACACTTGAAGCCGAAATGGAGATCAAACTCAACAAAGAGCTGATCCGTGAAATTATAGGCATGAGGGTCACCATCAACTCAATGCAAATTGAGGAGCGGAGTAACTTGGGTGTAACTTGGTGAAGGACCCAAGCCGCATGAAGGGAGTTGACATAAAAGATGGAATATGGAGCGGAGACACAAAACTTTCCTTAGACAGAGGTATAGGACATGAAGTGAGATTATATCATTCCATGGGTCTCTCATTCTGATGGAGTAGACTTATCCTATATAGTGCCAAAGATGAAGGGAGCTTCGAGGCATATGCACCTTATCTCAGATAAGCATTTGATAGAGGAATTAAGGTGACTCAACTTGTGGAGGCGAAGTTTGGTTTAGAAGGCCTTGGCATGGGGCAAGAGGATATGAAGGTTGGTACTCTTTAAGAATATGTCACAGTGCTGCTATTCAAGTTTCTATGAAGGAAGCGGTGTGTGAGAAGATTATATTGGTAGGGGTAGAGGCCCAGGATCCTAACAATGGTGCACCAATTTTAGCGAAGTTGGTGGACTTTGGGAGCTACTAGGTGACGGACTATCCTAGAGTAGTGCTTCATCTAGGTGTGACTTGAGAGAAGATGGATGAAGGTTAATTGCTAAAGGAGCGAACACAGTTGAAGGTGGAAGAGACCCTGCGATATGTTGGCAAAGGCCACACATGGAGGGATCATAAAGGCAGAGGGACTTAGCTACCCAAAACCAAGTATCGGTTAGAATGGAGGTGGACTCGGAGGAGTGCCACAGAGGCAGATTTACCGATCGTGAAGAAAGGGATGCAAATATGAGGCAATTGATAGTACGGTCATGGGCATGATAGCACCATGGTACCATAGAGACGGGACTTCCATAAAGTCATTAATCCCTTGCTCTTATGGAGGGAGAGCATTTAGTCGTGAAAGGGGTTGAGGAGGCGGAGAATACAGAGGTAAACTCCAAATATAGATAAAGCTGAAGGGTAGAGACCAGGGAACTTTGTAAGACTGGTGTCAATGAGCTTCTCATCAAGATTGTTGAAAGTGGAGGACTTCGGGTTGATGCAAGAGTGTATAAACAAGGAACGAAGCAGGCAGTATGCGGTGATGTACCTTTGCTACTCAATAGAGTAGGCAACAGAGATAATGGAGAAGACATTACAATCCTAGAGGTGACCAAAATTATTAGAGACTTACTCCAAGTCAGGGTGAAAACTTCCTGCATTCTAGAAGTTCGATGACATTGAGAAGGTGAATCACAATAGCTAACACAACACAAGGAGTGGAAACACTTCGAGTGCTCCAGAAGTGTGAGCAAAGAGCGGGCGAAGGCGAGTAACCAGCTCGACGCATAGAGTACAACCCTCGAGGAGGCAAACAAAGTCAAGTAACCTTTACCTTCTTAACTCTTAAGAGAATGGATGAAATTAAGTACCCCAATTCTCTTATATATCTAGCAGATGAGCTCTACATATGTTCAATAACTTTTTGAAGAAACAAAATGGAGGACAATAATTATCAAATCATCACCAATGGTGATCAATGTTACTGAGAGTAGATTATCCACTTCATTTTCCAACAGAATGTTAATCAAAAGCGGAAGTGATATGAACCTACTTGGAAGTGACAACTAAGTGAAAGAAGAGTCGATAGGTAAATTTTATGGAGGAAAGACCTAAAAATTTCAAAAGTTTATGAGGTGATGCTCGTTAAAGCTCCAATAGGTATCCACCCAGTTCAAGCAGTATAAGACATTTGAGAGACTGACGCATACTAAGGATGATCTTTTTCTTCATCTAAAGGATCCGTAGGAACCAAAAGTGATCAATATAACTCAGTCAACCCCACACTAAAGTCAGAGTTATTAGCGAGTTGAAGTAGCATGACATATTAAAAGTTTGACTACATAAAAATAGTAGCAGAGAGTAGCGGAGCCAATAGGTGTATTACAATTAGAGTAGAAGATTAAAGACTCAATAAAGGCGAGGAGTTGTAGTGTCAATAAGGGCTTCGATGGGAACATCGAAGAAATAAGTGGAGGAGAATTAATAGGATCAAGTAGACAATATTTAGGATAATATTTTGATTACAAATGAGTTGGTTCATGTTATTGGGGGGGGGGGGGGGGGGGGGGTAAATTAGTGCTTATGTAAAATTATGTTAATTTAGAAATTTTTATTTGATGAAAATCGATATTGGAAAGATGTTAACTTGAAAACACGTTTGTAAGCATAGTGAAAGTAAGAAATCAATTTGCAATGAAAATAAAGAGCTTAAAGTAAATGCAAACGAAATTTATAGTGGTTTGGTCATCGTGACTTACATCCACTCCTGATTCCTTTTCACTCGAGGCCACCGACTTCCACTACTAATCTTTTTTCAACGAGCGAAGGTCAACTACCATTTTACACCTCTTTTTCTCCTAGTATAATAGCATTTTCTTTCTTTTTTACTTGTGTAAATCGAGTAGGGATGAGTGAGGTATTTATAAGCCCTAAATAGATTCAAATTTGGAGCAAAAAATTTGAATCCTTAGGATTTCGGGGTACTGGCGGCACCGCCAGTACTCTTTGACACTGGGCGATACCACCGCCCAGTCTAGCGGTACCAATGCCTGACACAGTCTCGGAGACTAAGTCGTTGGCAGTTCCATCGCTTGGATCGACGGTGCCATCGCTTGACCCAACTTTTGGGTCACTGAATCAGCCTTCCACTTGGCCCAAAATAGCCCCAATTTGGGCCCAATTGGCCCCTGATTGAGTTGGCCTAATTACATTATAAACTAACCCAATTAGAACTAAAACTACTTAGATCTAGATAATTATTATAAAGCATTAATCACATGTTATCCGACATGTCATTGGTTCATCCGATGCTTCATTCGACCCTTTAGCGCATCATCCTTCCCTTTGGCGTATTACCCAATTGGCATATTGTCTTCCTACAACATCCTATCTCCTTGGCGCAATGTCAGATATTCTTGGTTGGATGCCTGAACTCATGCCACGAAGCCTTCTACCGATATATCGACCGATCCTTCGGCTCGACGTCCAATCTTCTGACATGTTCCACTTCGGCCCAATATTGATTTTTCCTACTTTAATCAAATTGTCTCTCCATGATCGAAGCTAGTCCTGCGTCACTCAAAATGCAAATTAGATTATAAACTCATTAATTGATTTCATCATCAAAATTCGAGATTCAATAATTTCTCCATTTTTGATGATGACAATCAATTGATGACAAAGTTTAAACTAAACTCTCTTTATCAATATACAATATTGATAGAAACTTTGAATTCAGAAAATCATGTAATGTTTTTAAACTTTAAAATAAAAAAAATCCTACTATGCATGATTAAACTCATCATCATATCTTCTCCCCCTTTGTCATCAACAAAAAGAAGAAGTGCATCTAGTAAGTTTTTGAGATATGCAAGTTTTACAATATACAAGCTAGCAATAATTTTGAGTTGTGCAAATTTATAAATTTTGTTTCTTGAGATATGTAAGTTTGCACTTTTTACTTGCACTTTTACTTCTTTTAATATGTGCAAGCGAGCAAATTCTTTTTCCTTGAAATGTGTAAGCTAGCAAGATTTTATCCTTGCAATGTTCAAGCTAACAAGTTTTACATCATTTTTTAACATGCAAGCTAGCAATTTTATCTCCTCTTTTGCCATTGTCAAAAAAGAAGGGAAGAATATAATTTTATAATTCTTTTCCCTTTACATCATTTTTCACATCATGACAAAGATAAATTTAAATCAAATGTGATGAGGTATATAATTTATGAATATAAGAAAGTATCATAAATAAATCATGACATGAAAGATATAATAACAAAGATCATTTGAATACCAAAAGACATGATTTATTATGACAAATCTCTTTTTTATAAATAGCAAAAAGAAACATAGAAGAATAGAATGGTAAAATATCTTGATTCATGCATAAGAAATTTCATGATTCATATAAAAAATCTCCTCTTAAATAAAATCTAAGAACCATACGAGAATAAAGAGTAAGAGATCTTGATTCATAAAAGAAAATCTCAAATTATAATTCTGAGAATTCAAGATCATGATATAAATAAGACTCATTCAAATTCAAATCGTCAAATCATAAAAATCATCAAAATCACTTTCTTAATTCAAGAGATAACATAAAATAGATTCATTACTACGAATCACTTGTTGAAAAACCAAAAAACTTTAGAGATATTTTCAAGAAAAATACATTCTCCCCTTTTTATTTCAATTTAAGTGATTTGATTTTATATAAGCATGCTTAAGTTTTTTATGCCAAATCAAAACATGTATCATTGTTTAAAATCAAAAAGCAATACGAAAATTATAAAGATATATATTATTACTTCTTAAAACATATATAGGTTTAATCTTATTAGGTGTACAAACATTATATTTAAATCTAATATTTTGTTCCTTTATAATAAAATATGTAATTGTCATAATCATGTTTTAAAAATCACTAGAAAGAGAAGCATGAATTTTTTTTTTCTTACTAACTAATTTAAAAATAACTCATGAAATGTATTAAGTAATTTCATAGTAAGGTAAAGGAGTTTTGGTTAAGTCACTTACCTCGTTGTCGAAAGTCACTAAGGCATAGTTTACCACATCGCCTTTGTTGGTTTGCTCTTCAACTTCGGATGTACTTGATTCGTCCCATGTCATATTGAATGCTTTCTTTTTCTTTGACAGCTTCTTTGATTTATAGCAAGCTATTGTGTCATTTTTAAGTTCATTTTTAGAATTAGTCTTTTTCATGAACTTTTTAAATTTTTTTGTCAAAAGTTTTATGTCATCATCACTCGAGCTTTCGCTCGAGTGGTGTTTTATTGTTCGAAGTGCCAAATCCTTTATGTTCTTTGAAAGGTAGTTATCATGTTGATCATGTTCAATACAAGTTATTTCATAAGTCATTAAAGACTCAATAAGTTTTTCAAGTGGAAAGTTATTTAGGTCCTTTGCCTCTTATATTGCAGTTACTTTTGAATCCCAATTTTTAGAAAGAGATCATAAAACTTTATTAACAAGTTCAAGATTTGAAAAATATTTGCCAAGAGTTTTTAAACTATTGATGCATCTGTAAAACGGGTGTACATGTCAACAATGATTTCGCTTGGCTTCATTCGAAATAGTTCAAAATCATGCATTAAAAGATTAATTTTAGAATATTTAACTCTACTCGTGCCTTCATGTGTAATTTCAAGAGTGTACCAAATCTCATATGTAGTTTTGTAAATAGAAACCCGATTAAATTTGTTTTTATCTAAGACATAAAATAAAACATTTATCATTTTAACATTCAAAGAAAAAGTTTTCTTTTCTAAATTATTCCATTCGTTTATTGGTTCGGAAGACTTTTTAAAATTGCTTTCAATAATGTTCCATAAATCAAAATTCATATAGAGCAAAAAAACTCTCATTTGAGTTTTTCAATATGTGTAGTCCGTCTCAATGAACATAGGAGGACGAATGATAGAGTAACCCTCTTAAAAGCCGAAAAAAACATTCTCTCTTATGTGTTGAACCAAATATAGAGAAACGTAGCTTTGATACCAACTGTTAGGATTAAGTTGACACTAAGAGGGGGGGTGAATTAGTGCTTACGTAAAATTACATCAATTTGAAAATTCTTATTCGATGACAATCGATATCGGAAAGATATTAACTTGAAAACACGTTTGTAAGCGTAATGAAAGTAAGAAATCAGTTTGCAATGAAAATGAAGAGCTTAAAGTAAATGCAAACCAGATTTATAGTGGTTTGGTCGTTGTGACCTACATCCACTCTCAATTCCTCTTCACTCAAGGCCACTAACTTTCATTACCGATCTTCTTTCAATCGGCGAAGATCAACTAACATTTTACACCCCTTTTTCTCCATTTCATAGATTTAGGAGATAACCTTTTTAACCACTCACCCCCCTCTTAAACTTCACAACACTTAAAACTTGAGAGGAGTTCTCATAATATTATAATAACATTTTCTTTCTTGTTTGCTCTCAGTTCTTATGTTAACTGAGCAAGGATGAGTGAGATATTTATAGGTCCAAAGTAGATTCAAATTTAGAGCAAAAAATTTGAATCTTCGGGATTTTGGGATACTGGCGATACCATCGCTAGTACTCTTTGACACTAGGTAGTACCACTGCCCAGTCTGGTGGTACCATTGCCTGACGCAGTCTCGGAGATTGTGTCTTGGAGACTGAGCCACTAGCGATTCCACCGCTTGGACCGATGGTGCCATCGTCTAACTCAACTTTGTGGTCACTGAATGACCCTTTCACTTGGCCCAAAATAATCCCAATTCGAGTCCAGTTAGTCCTTAATTGAGTTGGCCTAATTATATTCTAAATCAACCTAATTAGAACTAAAACTACTTCGATCTTAACAATTATTACAAAACATTAATCACATGTTGTCCGATATGTCAATGGTTCATCCGACACTTCGTTCGACCTTTCGGCGCATCGTCCTCTCCTTCGGCATATTGCCCAACCGGCATGTTGTCGTCCTACAACATCCGATCTCCTTGGTGTAATGTTCGATCTTCTTGGCTCGATGCCCGAACTCATGGCATAAAGCCTTCTGCCGACATATCGATCGATCCTTCGGCTCGACATCCAATCTTCTGATATGTTCCACTTTGGCCCAATATTGATTCTTCTTGCTTTAATCAAATTATCTCTCCATGATCGAAGCTAGTCCTACATCACTCAAAACACAGATTAGATTACAAACTCATCAATTGATTTCATCATCAAAATCTGAGATTCAACAATCTCCCCATTTTTTATAATGACAATCAATTGATAATGGAATTTAAACTAAACTTCCCATATCAATATGCCATATTGATAAAAACTTTGAATTTAAAAAATCATGCAATGTTTTTAAACTTTAAAACAAAAAGTTCATCCTACCATGCATGATTCAACTTAATATTATATCTTTTTCCCCTTTGTCATCAACAAAAAGGAGAAGGGTATCTAGCAAGTTTTTGAGATATGTAAGTTTTACAACATACAAGCTAGCAATAGATATGTAAGTTTTGCTTCTTGAGATGTGTAAGTTTGTACTTTTGCTTATATTGAGATGTACAAGTTTGCATTTTTGCTTCTCTTGATATGTATAAGCTAGCAAATTCTTCTTCCTTGAAATGTGCAAGCTAGCAAGTTTTTATCCTTGAAATATACAAGCTAACAAGTTTTACATTATTTTAGAATATACAAGTTAGCAATTTTATCTCCCCCTTTGTCATTGTTAAAAAGAAGAAAAGAATATAATTTTGTAATTCTTTTCTCTTCACATCAATTTTCACATCATGACAAAGATAAATTTAAATCAAATGTGATAAGGTATACAATTTATGAATACAAGAGAGTATCTATCATAAATAAATCATGACATCAAAGATATAATCACAAAGATTATTTGAATTCCAAAGACATGATAAAAGAAACATATCTTAATTCTGACAAATCTCTTCTTTTATAAATAGCAAAAAGAAACATAGGAGAATAGAATGGTAAAATGTCTTAATTCATGCATAAGAAATTTCATGACTCATATAGAAAATCTCCTCTTAAATAAAATTCAAGAATCATACGAGAATAAAGAGTAAGAGATCTTGATTTATAAAAGAAAATCTCAAGTTATAATTCCAAGAATTCAAGATCATGATATAGATAAAACTCATTCAAATTCAAATTGTCAAATCATTAAAATCACTTTCTTAAATCAAGAGATAACATAAAATAGATTCATCACTAGGAATCACTCGTTGAAAAATTGAAAGGCTTTAGAGATATTTTCAAGAAAAATACATTCTCCCCTTTTTGTTTCAATTTAAGTGATTTGATTTCATACAAGCA
Source organism: Musa itinerans (assembly GCA_001649415.1). NCBI lineage: Eukaryota > Viridiplantae > Streptophyta > Magnoliopsida > Zingiberales > Musaceae > Musa > Musa itinerans. Next base: position 251,796 of record LVTN01000265.1, on the reverse strand, counting down.
TACCCAAGTTTTTTATGCCAAATTAAAACATGTATCATCATTTTAAACCGAAAAGCAATACGGAAATTATAAAGATACACATTATTGCTTCTTAAAATATACATAGGTTTAATCTTATTAGGTGTACAAGCATTAGATTTAAATCTAATATTTTATTTCTTTATCATAAAACATGTAATTTTTCTGATCATTTTTTCAAAATCATTAGAAAGAGAAGGTATGATTTTTTTATTTCTTACTAACTAATTTAAAAACAACTCATGAAATACATCAAGTAATTTTATAATAAAGTAAAGGAGTTTTGATTGAGTCACTTACCTCGGTGTCGAAAGCCACCAAGGCATAGTTTGCCACATCGCTTTTGTTAGTATGCTCCTCATCTTTGAATGTACTCTATTCATCCCATGTCACCTTGAATGCTTTCTTCTTCTTTAGCAGCTTCTTCGATTTGTAGCAAGTTGTTGTGTCATTTTTAAGTTCATTTTTAATATTAGTCTTTTTCATGAACTTTTTAAATTTTTTTGTCAAAAGTTCTATGTCATCATTACTTAAGCTTTCACTTGAATAGTCTTATATTGTTCGAAGTGTCAAATCCTTCTTGTTCTTTGGAAGGTAGTTCTCATGTTGATCATGTTCAATACAAGTCATTTCGTAGGTTATTAAAGACCAAATAAGTTCTTCAAGTAGAAAGTTATTTAAGTCATTTACCTCTTGTATTGTACTTACTTTCGAATCCTAATTTTAGAAAGAGATCGTAAAACTTTATTAACAAGCTTAAGATTCAAAAAATATGTGCCAAGAGCTTTTAAACCATTGATGACATCCATAAAATGGGTGTGCATGTCAATAATGGTTTTGCTTGGCTTCATTTAAAATAGTTCTAAATCATACATCAAAAGATTAATTTTAGAATATTTAACTCTACTTATACCTTCATGTATAATTTTAAGAATATGCCAAATCTAATGTGCAGTTTTGTAAATAGAAACTCGATTAAATTTGTTTTTGTCTAAGGTATAAAACAAAGCGTTCATCGCTTTAGCATTCAAAGAAAAAGTTTTCTTCTCTAAATTATTTCATTCGTTTATTGATTTGGAAGACTTTTCAAAACCGTTTTCAATAATATTCCATAAATCGAAATTAATAGAAAACAAAAAAATTCTCATTCGATTTTTCTAATATATGTAGTCCGTCTTATTGAACATAGGAGAACGAATGATAGAGTGACCCTCTTGAAAGCCAAAAAAAGCCATCTCTCTTAGGTGTTAAACCAAATAGAGATAAACGCAGCTCTGAAACCAACTGTTAGGATCAAGTTGACACTAAAATGGGGGGTGAATTAGTGTTTACGTAAAATTACATCAATTTAAAAATTCTTGTTCGATGAAAATCGATTTCAGAAAGATGTTAACTTGAAAACACGTTCGTAAACATAGTGAAAGTAAGATAAATGCAAACTAAATTTATAGTGTTTCGATCGTCATGACCTACATCCACTCTTGATTCTTCTTCACTCGAGGCCACTGGTTTTTGCTACCGATATTCTTTCAATGAGCGAAGATCAACTATCCTTTTACACTCTTTTTTCTCCTTTTCATAGGTTTAGGAGATAGTCTTTACAACTATTCATCCCTCTCTTAAACTTCACCCAACACTTAGAGCTTGAGAGAAGTTCTCACAATATTATAATAGTATTTTCTTTCTTTTTTGCTCATAATTCTTATGTTAATCGAGCAAGTGAGATATTTATAGACCCCAAATGGATTCAAATTTGGAGCCAAAAATTTGAATCCTTGGGATTTTGGGGTATTAGCGATACCACCGCTAGTACTCTCTAATACTGGGTGGTACCACCGCCTAACATAGTCCAGGAGACTATCTTCGAGATTCAGCCACTAGTGGTTCCACCGCTTGGACCGATTGTGCCATCGCTTGATCCACCTTTTGGGTCACTGAATGAGCCTTCCACTTAGCTCAAACTAACCCTACCTAGTTGGCCCATAATTGAGTTGGCCTAATTACATTCTAATTAACTCAATTAGAACTAAAACTACTTCGATATAGATAATTATTATAAAGCATTAATCGCATGTTGTCCGACATGTCATTGGTTCATCCGACGCTTCATCCGACCCTTCAGCATATCATCCTCTCCTTTGACGTAATGTCATATCTTCTTGGTTCGATGCCCGAACTCATGGCACGAAGCCTTCTACCAATACATCGACCGATCCTTCGGCTCGACGTTCAATCTTTTGATATATTCCACTTTGGCCCAACATTCATTCTCCTTGTTTTAATCAAATTATCTCTCCATGATCAAAGCTAGTCTTATGTCACTCAAAATGCAAATTAGATCACAAATTTATCAATTGATTTTATCATCAAAATCCAAGATTCAACGAGAATGTCATGAACAAAATTGTAAATGGGGTGTTCGATGTAATGCTTATGTATGTCCATGTCTTTTGGTTTTATTTATGTTTTGCACAACATATAAAGGGTTGGTAGTAGGCTTAGCAGTCCCATTTTCTTTAGTTTTGGTGGCATACATAGGCTTGCAAACAAATATTGTGTCACATGGGCACTTGTGGGGATTTCGATCTATAGTGGATCATTTTGGACCTTTTGTTGTGTGACAGTTTAGTGCTTATAAAATATGTTTGTAATTTACATTGGAAGTGTTTACTGAAATGATTGCTTGTGGATCTCGAGTGAGATATTTTCTGTAACCCGTTTTCTCTTTTGTAGGTCCTAAGGGACTATAGGAGGTTTCCGGGAGGTTGACATTTGTGTACGGATACGTAAGGGTGTCGCATGACTTAGGCAAAACCAGCTAAGTACGTGACAATCCGTTGTTAGAAGAATATAATATCAAGTGTGATATACGTCTTTTTTATTTGACTATTGTATATGCCATTGAGATATGTTACATGATTTTGTTTGTTATATAAGAATTATCATTGTTTATTTGATTTATGAGTTTTATAATAAATCGATATATTATCATCTTATATTAAGTTATTAATTTTTAAATATATTTTATGGTTATAGAAGATTATTTTATAATTTTTTAGAGTCTCTTACCAATATATATGGTTGCTGATTTGTTTTTAACCTATATTTATTTTTAAAATAATTTACTATTTTCTAATACATCTAAGGTTTGTGCAAGTGGATGAGATTTTTTTTTTTTGTCACTTGTAGCAATAGGAAGGATCTTTTTTAATTAAAAATATTTAGTATTATAAAGATAAAAATTTTAAATTTAAAAAAATCTTATATAAATTATGAATAATGAAATGATTATTTATTTTTTATATAAATCTAAGGTGTGACGGTGGTCGAGCTGGGGATTGATGATGGGTGACTCGAGGATGGGACGCCGAGGTCAAAGATTCTTGTTGGATAACGGTGGCGATGCAAGAGGGGGAACACTATCAAAGGGAGGCCATCTCTACTTCCTGAAGAGGAGAATTAGTGAGATGGCGATGAATGAGAGAGAGAGAGAGAGAGAGAGAGAGAGAGAGAGAGAGAGAGAGCGCTCTTAAATGAAAAGAGATGTTAAGATGAGCAAGAGAGAGAAAGGAATGAGGGATTGGCAATATGAACATGGCGTGTGTGATCGACGATGGCGTATACCGAACTATGCTTATTTTAGTGAGTGGTGATAAATGTCTCATCACCTATGTAAGTAACGAATCTTAACATTGATGAGAGAGAAGATGGAATTGAGTTCCTTCTTTCTAACTGAAATTAAATATTAAATATTTTTTCCTAAAATTTTGAAATCTAACATGTATACATTTTTTGGGCCCATTAACTTTTTACTATTTTTTAAATTGTTTATATATCCAGCCTCAATGAATTGGACTAAAGAATTAGATTTTGTGGTTACAGCCCTCGTTATAACAATAATTTATCAAAAATATAAACGGAGCTCAACTTTACTGATGGATGTAAAGTCTCAATTCAAAGCTCACATCATAATCTCACAGCAGAACATTCTCTTGAAATGTCTATTCCGAGTTTCGGGGACCACATCTCAATTCAAATATGACATCATCAGTGGATACCCGCCTCGTATTGTAGGAAGCTACTGGGACCCACGTGGACTCCACCTGCGGGGCCATGGCTGAAACCGAGAACGGGGCAGCGAAAGAGCGAGTAAGACAAACGGGTGAGTGAATGGCTGCTGCTCGTCCAGAAAGCGGACAGAACTCCAAGGCGGTTGAGTAAGGGATTCCCCCACCTTCTACCGGCGCTACTTTTCCGTCGGTACACGTTGCAATATATCTTTGGCTGAACCGTACGGAACGACGCTCGCCCCCACCTCGTACGAAGCGGGGACCACCCCGTTGGATGAACGCGTCAATCTCAAAAGGCCACGCGTCGTCAATCAGTTTCCCTTCCCTTCTTTCTCGCTCTCCCCTTTTTTTATCTTTAATCGCCTCTCGTGGGCTTTCTCCACTTTAGAGAGCCGTCGCGATGCGCCTGAGGCGCGGATCCGGCGGGGCGTCCGCACGCCGTCCATCGAACTCCTGCCAATCGCCGCTGAGGAGCAGTGGGCGCCACGGAAGGGGAAGAAGACGATTGGTGGGGCCGTGCTCCTGGAATGGGTGGGACAGATCCGGAGGAGCGACCATCGCGCCGTCCATCGACTTCCCACCAATCGCCGCTCGAAAGTGGTGGGCGCCCATGGAAGACGGTTAAACGCGATTCGTGGAGCTGGAGCTCCGAGTAGGTCCATCGGATCCGTGCCCACTCGCCGAGTGTTGCTGATCTTAGACGATCGCTTCCCCCTCTCTTCGAAGTCCTCTTTTCTTTTCCGGGAAACCCCAGCAAGGGACACTTATGGTAACAAAGCAACAGGCCCTCATAAAAGAAAACCCTTTATCTTTGTCTCACCTCCTTTGTTTGCTCTTGCTTGCCTCTTCCCATCTTCGTCGGTCGGTGAGATCCGAGATCTCCTCCCTTTTTCCTTTTCTTCCCTGCTTGCGTTCTACTTTGATCTCGTTCTGAATCTTTTCTTTTGGATCGATCCGAGAAAAGAAGCGGGAGGAAGGGAGAGGGGAAAGAAGAGGATGGTGAGGGGAAAGACGCAGATACGGCGGATAGAGAACGCGGCCAGCCGGCAGGTGACCTTCTCCAAGCGACGGAGCGGGCTGCTCAAAAAGGCCTACGAGCTGTCTGTCCTCTGCGACGCCGAGGTCGCCCTCATCGTCTTCTCTTCCCGGGGGAAGCTCTACGAGTTCGCCAGCTCCAGGTTAACATTCCAAACCCACACTTTGCTCTCTTACTGCTGCTGCTGCTGCTGCTGTCGTTGTTTGTGTGTTGCTTCTTGTTCTTCTTGTTGCAAGCTCGTGCTTAGGGTTTGGTGAAATGAAGGATGGCCACATCGCACGTGCCCCGTACTCATGCTTTTTTCCGGATTAATATTTTAGCCATCTACTCAAATTTGCAGTGGTTGTCAGCATATCTTGCTATCAATTTGAGGTCATGTAGTTTTTTCCTCTTTGAATTACTCCAAACCAAAGGAACTTGGAATTAAGGATACACTGTCTAAACATTATCCCATCGCGATCTAATTAGGTTATCATCATCCTTCTCCCTGTCGTGGTCTTCCATACGGCCTATTAACTGTACTAAGGAGTGAAACCTAGTAGTCTTTGGTCCCGGTTCATTGAATTCCGTCTTTATCTTTCCCTGTTGTGTACTTGTTACTAAGGGAAACAGTATGCCTTTTCCTCGTGTCTGTGATCCGGTATACGTGATTTGTGATGCATATGTGATCTGATTTGACGTACAACTACCACGTATATGACTGTGCGAACTACACAATGAACTCCTATGTATTTATATTTTCCATACATGTATTAACTCCTATAGAGTTAATACGTGATTAGTCCAGACCCCCCCCCTTTTATTTTCCATACATGGTACACTAAGTTATTAACTAAGACTTCAACTAAAATTTTCCTTATTTTTTTGTCATATTGCATGCATTAATTGATCAATAAACTTCTAGCTCTATGTTATCTGGGGTAGAGAAACAGAAGTGTATTAATTTTGTTTTATTTTGGAACACACTCCATATATTTTAAGTATCTGCATAGACAGACAGTGTATTTATCTTCACCATGAAAAAGACTTTTTTTTTTTTTCATTCAGAACAACATGAATCTTTTGCAGATTGTTTCTATGTTTCATTTCTTTGTCATACCATGGTAATAAGTTTGCATGATTTCATTAAGATAATATTATCACATCAAATACTTGTCAAAGAACATAACTGGGTTAGCACAAAAGCAAATTCTGCATTCGTTTCAAAAATCAAGTGCATTTCAATAATTCCCTTGCATTTCAGCATTTCACATGTGATCCATTCTCTCGTTTTTGAAGTACACCCTTTTGTAAATGTTACTATGACCTAGGCTTTCAGAATTGAAATGACTATCATTTTCATATGGTAGAACTTGGAGCCATATGCACTATTCTTGTGATCTTTTGGTGGCCAGAATTTAAACTTTTCTTCCTTCTCTTTTTCCCCCCTTTTTGCAAGATTACCCACAAATGCCAGAAGTTCTTATAAGAATTTATTTTTCTTTCATCTTTAAAATCTAACATCTATCCAATATCATATAGCCAGCGTTTTAAACAAGCTAAAGCTCGGCTCAAATGAACTCATATTCACAGACGAGCTCGGCTCAAATCAAACAAGCTAAAGCCGGTATTATAAGCTCAGTTAATTTTAGACCGGGCTTGAACTTCATAGTTTTAAACAAGATCGATTTGATTTAGCTTGAATATATATACTTTTCTGTATATATTCAAATCAAAACAGACTATATTTCATATGCAACTAAAGAGTTTGGTTTTGTTTTGTTTATTTTTTCGTTGACTCTTTTGCTACATGTTAGATATACATGTCTTAATTTATCTATTTGGTAAAAGAAAAATTATGATATAGGATTGAGACACTCATTCTTGAAATTATTCAAAAGTTTTTTACCTGGAGCTACTTTAAACCTTTTTCTAGGCCAATACAGAGTCTACACCAAGTTATGGAAGATTGTTAAACTCTTCAATTTATATGGGTCAGTGATTTGTTTAATAGAAAGTCCATATGCTGTCCTTGATTAAGCACAAATTGAAGAACTACTGGCTAAAATAAGCTCTGACCATCAACACTTAACTGGTGAGTGTTCTTTTTTTGAACATATTAGATGTGAGTTAGGATTTGGATAGTATATGATCTATGCATCATCTTGACTGGTGAGTGTTCATTTTTTTGAACATAACCGTGGGGTTATGGACTTGAGCTGTGACAAATAATCTGTTCACAATAACAATCACTCATGGTCCGGTAGAGAGATGCACTGGGCTTAGTGGTAGGGGCTTTGGTCAACCATAGCACCTTGGGACCCATGTTACCTATAATGATCTTAGTCGTGATGTGTGTGTGATCAGATGAGGACATAAAGGATTTTAATGGAAAAGACATTAAGACAAGCGAAGCTAGGTTGGACTAGTCCCAAGCTGTAATATGCTTCTCTGGATTGAATTTTACTTAATCAACTTCTTGTTTGACTGCATCATATTAGAAAAAGGTGACGAGGGAAGACATCGAGTTGCATGTTCGTTGTTGACACGTGGATATATTCCTTACATCGACACTCATATTGGTTCCATGGACTACTGTACCATTTGAAATAGCATAATAGTAATGGTATATATTGGTTCGAGCATTGGCCGATATATAAACTAACTTTATTTCAATGATTCGATTAAAAAAATAAAAAAATAAAAATAGAGAGGCCCAGTTTAACTCAATGTTTAAGAAATAAATAAATATTGCTTTCGGGTGAATTAGTGCTTTCAATAAAAATATCAATTTTAAAAAAATTTTGTTCGATGAAAAATTGTATTGGAAATGTACTTGACTTAGAGTAAGTAAACTAAGCAATTAACTCAAATAGTAATAGCAATGAAAAGCAGAATGTAAATGCAAACCAAGTTTATAGTGGTTTGGTCGTCGCGACCTACGTCCACTCCCGATTCCTCTTCCGTCGAGACCACCAGCGTTTACTAACATTCTTCTTTCTATGGGCGAAGACCAACTACCATCTTTACTACTCTTTTCTATTTTCACAGATTTAGGAGATAATCTTTATAAATCTCATACCTCTCTTATAATGATCACAAAACTTGAAGGAGGAGGAGGAGGACACTTAACACTTTTCAAACTTTTTAAACTCAGAATCACAGCCCATTTCTACTCTATTTCTTGCTACCCAAGCAAAAAAAAGTGAGATATTTATAAACCCCAAATGACTTCAAAAATAAAGCCAAAAAAGGTCTTATCTCGGGTTTTCGGGGTACTAGCGGTACCACCATCATTACTGGGCGATACCACCGCCTTTAGCCCTGCTAGCTGGTGGTACCACCATCCAGTCTGGGCGGTACTATCACCTGATAGACTGACACTGGGCGGTACCACCGCCTGACACCGGCGGTACCATCGCTCGGGTTTCCCAGAGATATACACAGTCTTACAGGTGGTTCCACCACTTGACCTGGCGGTACCACCACCTGGGCTAGCGACGGGTCACTGAACGAGCCTTCCACTTGACCCAAAACAACCTCAACTTAGGTCCAATGGGCCCCTAATTGAGTTAGCTTGGTTACACCTGAAACTAACTCAATTAGACCTAAACTACTTCGATCCAGACACAATCGATTACAAACATGAATCCTATGTTGTCCGACATGTCGACCTCCCGCAACATTCAATTTCCTTGGTGCAATGTTTGATCCTTCGGCTTGATGCCCGAACTCATGACATAAAGTCCTTTCAGCACATCGACCAGTCCTCTGGCCTGACGTTCAATCTTCTGACATGATTCACTCCAGCTTAATGTTTGATTCTTCCTGCTTTAATCGATTTGTCTTTCCATGATCGAAGTTAGTCTTGTGTTACTTTAACGCATACTAGATCATAACTTCATCAATTGATTTCATCATCAAAATCTAAGATTCAACAATCTCCTCTTTTTGATGATGACAACCAATTGATGATGGAGTTTAAACTAAACTCTCCCTTTCAATATGTCATATTGAAATAAAGTAAACTCGAAAAAAAAAATGATATCATTTGAATTCAAGGCAAAACAATATTATTGCATGAATCATAATATCAAATTATGAGTTAAAATATCATTGCATGCATAATTTGAAATCATCATAATTTCAAAACATTAAAGTACATTATACCATGTATGATTCAAATTTTAAATCATCATTATAACTTCTCCCCCTTTGTCATCAATAAAAAGAAGAAAAGTACAACTAGCAATTATTTTTAAAACATGCAAGCTAGTAATTTAGCAAGTTTTACATCACTTTAGAACATGCAAGCTAGCAAGTTTTTAATTACTTTAGGACATATAAGCTAGCAAGTTTTTGAGATGTGCAAGCTAGCACTTTTGGTTCTCTTGAGATGTGCAAGCTAGCAATTCTTGCTTCTCTTTTGAGATGTGCAAGCTAGCAATTCTTTGCTTCTCTTGAGATGTGCAAGTTTTAGTAATTCTTGTTTTTCTTGAGATATGCAAGTTAGCAATTCTTGCTTCTTTTTTGAGATGTGCAAGCTAGCAATTATTCGCTTCTCTTGAGATGTGCAAGTGTTAGTAATTCTTACTTCTCTTGAGATGTGCAAGCTAGCAATTCTTGCTTCTCTTTTGAGATATGCAAGCTAGCAATTTTTTGCCTCTATTGAGATGTGCAAGTTTAGCAATTTTTGCTTCTTCTTGAAGTGTGCAATTTAACAATTCTTCTCCCCCTTTGTCATTATCAAAAAGAAGGAAATAATACAATGTTGTAATTCTTTTCCCTTTACATCAATTTTTAAATCATAACAAAAAAATATCAAGAATAAATTAATTTGGTGATGAGGTATATAATTCATAAATACAAGGGAGTCATATGTGATAAATGAATTATGATATGAAAGATATTAATATCAAATCGTGAGTACCAAAAGACATGATTTATTTTGTTAAATCTCCTTTTAAATAACAAAAAGAAATCTTAGGGAATCAAATAATAAAAGATCTTCAAAAGAAATTTTAAGTCATGAATCAAGAGAAAAATCATGATTTATTTGAATAATTCTCTTTAATAAAATGAAAGAATCATGTGAATGATCTTAATTTATATAAAAATTTCAAATTATAATTATCAAGATCATGGTTTGTTTGCATAATTCTCCTCTTTAGTAAATGATAAAAAAAAAATCATAGAAGATAAAAAAGATTTTGATTCCCATAGAAGATACCTAAGTCAAGAAATCAAGAGAAAGTTCATGATTCAGTTAGAAAAATCTCATTCAAATTCAAATCATCAAAATCACTTTTATAGTTTAAGATATTCAAAAATATCATAAATAGATTCATTAATCTTTTATTGAAAAATTCGATAAGCTTAAGGGATAGAGAATTTTTTAAGAAAAATATATTTTTCTTTTTTGGTTGTTTCAATTCATGCTATTGATTCTATACAAGCATGCTCTTGTCTTTTATGCTAAATCCATGTATTATCGTTTAAAACCAAAAAACAAGTTTTATCACAAAAATTATCAAGATACATTTAAGTATTTATAGAATTATTCTTATTTAGTATGTAAGCATTAGATTCAAATTTAATTTTATATCACTTGTTACACAACTGCTTAATGAGTTATGTCTACTAACAAAACATCTTCAAGGTTTGATTTGTTACATATAATTTTAATGCTAATGATCTTTCCTTTGTTGTTTTGGCTAGTAAGTTTTGAAAAGTGTGTTGGATCTCCAGTCATAAGCTTTGAGCATCCGTTATCAAAATTTTATTTTTGCTCCTAGCTCTCGATTGTAGACATTTTTATAAGAAAGGTGGGTTTGCTATAGGTACCCATTTGACTTTGGGGTCCTATCTTGTCTATTGACATTAAGTCATTTATGGTTTTTAGGAACCCAAACAAATTTATGCGAGCTATAATTTTTGAATGAATATTTATAAGAAAAATGACTATATCTACCACAAAAAATTACACTTAATCTTAGGGGGACATGCAATCTTGGTCCTTTAATAAAAGTAGTTGGTTTTTGTTGAGTGTTACTTACAAAGTCGATTCCTTTCTTTCTACGTATATGACATTTATTAGCAAGAATCATGATTAATGATTTGCTATCAATTTTAATTTTTTTTAAAGTTTGTTGTAATAACAATTTTTTTTTTTTGCATGAATCTAATTCTTCATATTGAGTACAAGGAGTTAACAAGTATTTATCATACTCATTTTTTAAAATTTTAAATTTATTAGAGAGATGCATGATCTTTTTTTAACAATTTATATTTTTTACCAACTAATTTAAAATCATCAATCATGAAAAATATTTAGTAATTTATTTTAAGGTAAATGAGTTTCGGTTAAGTCACTTTCCTTATCATTAAGAGCCATCAATGCATAGTTTACCACCTCGCCTTCATTGTTTTGCTCCTCGTCTTTGGATGTACTCAATTTGTCATAAGTCGCTTTGAGTGCTTTCTTCTTCTTTGGCAAACTTTTTCTTCAGTTTTGTACACTCATCTTTGGAGTGTCTTGGCTTTTTGCATTCATAGCAAGTGGTTGTGTCCTTTTTTAGTTTATTTTTAGATTCTTGTTTTAATTTACTCTTGTTCTTTTTCATGAACTTCTTAAATTTTTTTGTGAGTTCTATGTCATCTTCACTTGAGCTCTCGCTCGAGTGGTCTTTTTTTATTCTAAGTGCAATAACCTTCCTGTTCTTTGGAAGGTTATTCTCATATTCATCATGTGCCAAATAAATCATTTCATATGTCATCAATGAACCGATGAGTTTTTCCAATGGAAAATTGTTTAAGTCCTTTGCCTCTTATATTACAGTTATTTTCGGATCTCAGCTTTTTAGAAGAGATCTTAGAATCTTATTTACAAGTTCAAGATTAGAAAAACATTTGCCAAGAGTTTTTAAACCATTGACGACATCCATAAAACGGGTATATATGTCTCCAATGATTTCGCTTGGCTTCATTCGAAATAATTCAAAATTATATATCAAAAGATTAATTTTAAACTCTTTAACTCTACATGTGCCTTCATGTGTGATTTCGAGTGTGTGTCAAATATTATGTGCAGTTTCACATATAGAAACACGATTAAACTTATTTTTGTCTAAAACGTAAAACAAATCATTTATAGTTTTAGTATTTAATGAAAATAATCATTCATAGGTTTAGAGGGTGTTTGAAAATCAAATTTGGTTATATTTCATAAATTGAAATACATAGAAAGCAAGAAAACTCTCATACGCGTTTTTCAATACATGTTGTCCATCCCATTGAACATAGGAGGATGAGTGATAGAGTATCCCTTTAGATTGCCGATAAAACCATTCTCTTGGGTGTTAAACCAATCAAGAAAATTTTGGCTCTGATACCAACTGTTAGGATCGTTTCGACACTAAGAGGGGGGGGGGAGGTGAATTAGTGCTTTCGATAAAAATAGCAGTTGTAGAAAATTTTCGTTCGATGAAAAATCATATCGAAAATGCACTCGACTTAGAGTAAATGAACTAAGCAATTAACTCAGAGAGTAATAGTAATGAAAAGCAGAATGTAAATGCAAATTGAGTTTATAATGGTTCGGTCATCACGACCTACGCCCACTCCTGATTCCTCTTCCATTGAGGCCATCGACGTTCACTAATGATCTTCTTTCAATGGGCAAAGACCAACTACCCTCTTTACAACTCTCTCCTTTTCACAGGTTTAGGAGATAACTTTTATAAGTCTCACATCTCTCTTAGAATGATCACAAAACTTTAAGAGGAGGAGAAGGATACTTAGCAATTTTCAAATTTTTTAAACTCAGAATCACAGCCTCTTTCTACTCTATTTTTTGCTTACCCAAGTAGGAAAGAGTGGAGTATTTATAGACCCCAAATGACTTCAAAAATAGAGCTAAAAAAGGTCTTATCCTGGGTTTCTGGAGTACTAACGGTACCATCACCCAATCTGGGCAGTATTACCACCTGGCAGACTGACACTGGGCGGTACCACTGCCTGACACCGGCGGTACCACCGCCTGGGTTTCCCAGAGACGTACACTATCTCACAGGCAGTTCCATCGCTTGACCTAGCAGTACCACCACCTGAGCCAACTATGAGTCACTGAATGGGCCTTTCACTTAGCACAAAACAGCCCCAACTCAGGCCCAATGGGCCCCTAATTAAGTTAGCATGGTTACACCCGAAACTAACTTAATTAGACCTAAACTACTTCGATCTAGACACAACCAATTACAAACATGAATCCTATATTGTTCGATATGTCATTGGTTCATCCGGCGCTTCGTCCGATCCTTCGACGTATTGCTCGATCGACATGTTGACCTTTCGCAACATCCGATTTCCTTGGTGTAATGTCCGATCCTTCGGTCCGATAACTGAACTCATAGCACGAAGTTCTTCCAGCATGTCAACCAGTCTCCAGCCCGACGTCCAATCTTCTGACATGATTCACTCCAGCCCAACGTTTGATTCTTCCAGTTTCAATCGATTTGTCTTTCCATGATCAAAGTTAGTCATGAGTCACTCAAATGCATATTAGATCATAACTTCATTAATTGATTTCATCATCAAAATCCGAGATTCAACAATAACAATAGAACCAAATGGACATAAGAAACTTCATCAATTGATTTCATCATCAAAATCCGATATTCAACAATAACAATAGGCCCAAATGGATATAAGAAAGGAGAAGAGCGACAAAAAGAATAATAATAATAATAAGAAGCTTCACTCAATCTCTCTTTGTTTTTACTCTTTTATCTTTATAAAGCTTAAGAGACTCAATCTCATTGCTCATACAATGGAGTACCTTCTAAATGCATCAAAAAATTTGGTTCCTTGAGAACTCTCTCCTGTTTTGTGGGTTTCTTGGGATAACTCAGTTGTCCTATAATTGATAACTTAGGAGTCCTATAATTGATAAGAATTTGACTTTGTCTATAGACATAGATAAGGAGTTGTCGGACCACATTGTTTTACGTTGACCTTTTATATGATCTTTGGTTGTTAATCTTTAGTTTCTCTTTTAGTTTCAAGTTCTTCTCGCTCAGTTTGAAGTTCTTCTCGCTCTCTCCAACAAGTGGTATGAGAGCCTAACATGTTCAATCCAAAAAGACAAAAGGGTTAATTTTGATCCCATATTAAAATAACTAGATGGGATTATTTTAATTTGACTAGTCTTAGTTCTCTTTTATTTAAATGCTAACTTACCCAATTTACTAGAATATTTAGGTTATTAGAAAAAAAAAAAGAGGTCTTTTAATCAATCTTTTAATTTCATTATTTCAAACACAAATATTGCAACCTTTTAATTGTACAACAATTTTCTCCGTCAGGCTCATTGGTTAAAAATCATAATCTATACAAATCTTTACCTGTATGTATGCTGCTCAACATTTTATTGCATGAAAATCAATCTATGTCTATATTAATGGTGTGTACAGAATCTTGAACCTATAATCTACACAAGTTTGTACATTGTTGAAACTAGTAAGTTTTTATTTGTTTTGACCAACACTAAAGCAACCGCATTACTTGTTCCACTAGCTGAAGCTGAATGTACTAACTTCTTGTTGTTGTTTTAGAAATGGTAATCTTGATCTTTTTTCGGAACTATATCTTTTGAGAATGACAATAAGTGCCTTTTCCAGATGTGCATTCTCCCCATTAGTATCATGAACTGACCTCTATTACCTTTATTCCTCGAAATATCAGTGTACAAATGACTATTGAACGGTATATGATGCACACAAAGGATGCTGGTATCAGTAAAAAAGCAACAGAACAGAGTACGCAGGTACTTCTTGATTCTTTGTTTAAGAGGTATTCTTCTGAAACTCTGGAGCCAGTGATGTCAGGTATGATATAATGTTCTACAAAAAATCATATAATTAATGCAAAAATGAAGGACACAAAAGGCTGCAACACTTTTAGTGGCATATGTATTTCAATGTTGTATCCATCATGTGCTTATTAACTTCAGAGTTCACCAAGATAAGAACAACGCTGTGAAATATGGCTGGCTGTTTGTAGATCTAGTTTCACTGGAAGAATACTCTGCTAGTAAGTCAGATCACATTGGAGACAGCCAGAATGAAATTTGATATCTTTATTTGCCAAAGATTCATTTAAATATCAATTTGTCTATTGTTTCAATATTCTGAAATCATGATACCCAATCTGCTGCAGTTGAAGTTTGAAGCCACTAGCATGACAGAGAGGATCAAATTCCTTGAAGATCATAAGCGGTGCTATGAATTGGCTCTTCTCTTTTTTTCCACAAATAAAATCCTCTTTTGGTGAATGCAAAAAAGTACAAACAACTCACCAGTAGAGTTTAAACGCAGGAAGTTATTGGGCGAAGACTTGGTATCATGTTCAGTGGAGGAACTGAATGAGCTAGAGCTTCAGCTAGAGACAAGCTTAAACAGCATCAAGCAAACAAGGGTAAATATGAGAAGCAGCCATTTCATTTGTTTTGGTTAAGACTTCATCAGTAATGTCATGTTCTTTTGTAGCGACGACTTTTACTCGAGAAACTTGCACGGCTAAATGAGGAGGTAATTTACATTTTTCACTTGCTGTACCATATACAAATATATCAACTTAATATTTCATTCAAATCCAGGAGACAGAGCTTCGAAAGGAGAACGCATTGTTGCGGCAACAGGTGTGCCGACAGAAAAAAAAAAAAAAAAACATAAATACTACTCCAATGTATATAATTTGAAATTGCATATTTAGGTGAATTACAAGTCGGAAGCTACGCCAAAGCTAACTGCTATCCAAGAAGCTGATTTGAATGATCATGCGAGCCAAGGGAAGAATATGGAGGTGGATACAGAGCTAATTATTGGAATGCCAGGAAGTGGTTAGGCCAAGCAAACAATATTGTTTAGTAAGACAAAAACAGGTATGTTCATGTCGTATATGCAATCTATGTACCTTAAGAGCAATAAATTGATGCAAGATCTGTATTTAGTGTATTATTGGCAAAGTGTAGAGTAAGTCATTGTAACAATATCCGTTACTACTACCTTTTTCTTGATATATCTGACACAACTTTTTAATAGAGAAAACAAAGTTGTTTGCAAAATCAATGAATTGATGTGTTCTTTCTAAATCGGATCTTATGCAGTGGCCGTCCCTCGTGATGTGAGGCCGTAAGCTGGACCCACTCCTGTATCCTGTTTCTCATGTCGTATTCCTTCAGTAGCCTGACATCGTGCACGCCTGTGTTCTCTTTCGTTCATCAAGAGAGTGTGGGATCCATTTGGCCTGCCTTCGAGAACGGTAGATTTGACTTTGCCAAGGTACATTGGAGCCACCACAATTCTCAATCACCCGCGTTTTCCCTTCGGTAAAAACGAAGGACACAACAATAATTCCCAGGAAACCACGAATCCCTCAGCCTATCAGGTGTACGTCACTTGCTCCTGGCCTTCCGTCCTCATCATCCGGTCATGTCGACGATGATGACGCGCGTCACAGTCACACCCGTAGGTTCTCAGTCGGGGAGGGACATGTAGGTGGGTAAGAGGCGAGGCCCGCTTCATGCCACAACTCAACTCACGAGTGGTGGCGCACCTACGTCCTGCTCCCTGGACGTAACCCAAGTCGTGACCCGAGTTGCAGCGGTGGCCACTGTCGTTGTGACACGGTAGCTACCAACGGACCTGCGAGAGGCCTGAGAGCCTCGTCCGAGTGTCGACACGTATCAAACGTCGGAGAGAAAACACGACAGACAGTTCGAGGAAAAGGTGGGGCATACGGCTCCCCTACGTGCCCGTAGCGCAAGGACGGCACTAGGTGGAGTCAGATGAGGTTCGTGTGGATTTGAGAGTTGAAGAGGAAGGTGGCGATGGTGAAACAAGAGACCCGAAGCGTCCCTCTCTTCTCTTTAAATATTGGGAGCAGCACTCCGAGATGAAACCTCGTAAGAGTGAGTGATCGAGAGCATCTCGTCAGCATCATCATCAGATGGGGAGAGGAAGAGTGGAGCTGAAGAGGATCGAGAACAAGATAAACCGGCAGGTAACCTTCTCGAAGCGCCGCACCGGCCTCCTCAAGAAGGCCTACGAGCTCTCCGTCCTCTGCGACGCCGAGGTCGCCCTCATCATCTTCTCCAGCCGCGGCAAGCTCTTCGAGTTCGGCAGCGGCGAGTAATTCCTTTACCCTCTTCATGCATCGCATCTTGTAGCAGCCGCTCCATTTATATGGGTGGATAGCTTACTTCACTATGGGCTGTCAGTTAGGTTTCCATTTCCATGAATGAGAGGGAGGAGGAAGGATACTGTCGCTTTAATTTATTGCTTGGTGAACAGCAAAAGTTGAGAGATCCGAGTATCGAAAACAGCATTCAACTCCCTTCCGGGGTGTTGGATACTTTTGCCACTTTAAGGAAACCAGCCGACCAAGCCAATCTACATACCCATTGTTTTCTCTTCTCTTCTCTAGTCCCTTTCCTATTCCTTCTCTAGATGTCCCTCAAACAAGGCTTACGTATGGTGTATAGTTCATACATAGACGGAACGGGTTGGGAAGAGAAGGAATGGGTGTTATCATGTAAGTCCTTTTTGTCTGTATCCAATTCCTTATTTTCTTTCCTTGCTCTGCCCATCACTTAGGTTGCAGATATAGTTTGGAGTTATTACGTAGGTTGTTCTCTTCTTGGCAACTTGGGGTTCCTTTGTTTAGCTGCAGTATTATCTGCTCATGAATCAGAGAAAAAAAGTTAAATTAGATCGGAACTATTTCGAGGTTGGATAGATGCCGAAAATGCTGCTCTATTCCTATGGGAATCCATAGGAATTTCTTTGGTTGATCTATGTGAAAGGGAAGAGAGGTTATAGATATAGGCTACAGATTTGCTTCATTACCCAAACAGTTCGTCAGGAAAAGACACACCCTCATGCATGTATGATCTGCAATGGTATGATCATGGACGAAGAAAGGAAGCTGAAAAGGATTTGTAAGATCTGTAGTGGGATTCTTTGTAGATCATGGACCAGTGAAAAATCTAGTGCTCACCAACTAGCTATTTTCTTATTGGTAGGGACGCCTTTTTCAGTAAGCTGAAGCCAACACTTCAAAGCTGAAACAACAATTTCTGTAACCAATACAATCTGGTTGTGGCTATAAACATAGAATACATAACATTTAGAGAAAGGTGGGAAGTATATTGATTTCACTACTTCTGAATCAAATAAATGAAATATGGCTTGAAGATAAGCTGGAGCGTGTTCTTACAGATTGAGGGTTAGCATGACTTGTTGCCGCCAATATCCTTGGAAGTTAAAAACATACTGATGGTGTGGTTTCTTGCTGTGCTGTCAGGCAGTCAAGCACTGAAATAAGGCTCATTTTCCTTCAATCTGTGGCAGCAACAAAAAATCTGCTTGTATTAGGGCCTTGTTTTGATGCAACAAAGTGTTGATCATATTTGTGACCCAAAACTCTTTCGTAGATTATCAAAAAACATTTAGCTCCATGTCATGTCGAATGTAGTTTAGTTTGATGTCATAGTCTAAGAACAATGATAAGTGATGGTTCTTTTCTTTATGTTGAAAAGAAATGCTGGTTCATATGTAATTCTTTCAAATCAGTTTTATCAGGATATTTTTACTATAAATCATATTTGTTTTTGTTAGTTTTTGACTCACTGTACTGATGTTAATTCTAAATCTTTAAAGTCATGTTTGTTGGGATACTTGGACTTCATAATGGCCGAAAGAACATGAAAAAAAAATATTGAGTTATGTTGGAATTAGTCACTTGAATTTGTTGTGGAAGATCAAGAATCGAGCAGTAAGCTTCAATCTACTTATCTTTGGATAGATAAAATTTAGTTGCTCAAGACAGTTGTTTCAAGTAAAAGCTTTGATGATGTCCTTTCCTAGTTGTTCTTTGAATGCCTAAATTTTGTTGTCTAAAAGTATTTCTGAATTATAATGAAAAGAAAATGCTAATGAATATTAAAGAAATTGGAGCTGAGAGAGCTGTCAAATTGAAATTTGGTTTTTAATATTTTGATATTGTTGATAAGCTGTAAATGAAGCTGCATTTGTCATTCATAATAGATTTTAGAAAATAAGTAGGAACTATGTTTCAAGGCATAAAAATTTCAGGAAGAAATAACCTCATTTGGCACCTGCAAACTCTCAGATAATACAAAATTGATGCATAGCATGTTAAAAGTGCTTCTTCCATCTCGTCATGTGAAATGAATCAATACATCAGTACAACACAATTTGATGAGAATGCCATCATAAATGAGCATGACAAGTCTTATCAGATAATGATAAGCTTAACAGTGTGATGGTTTACTGAAATCTCTAGATGAGTTTAGAACAACAATTTGAATAATCTATATATTCTCTCAATATCTAAGTATAAGTCTGAAGACCAGAGTTTTGTATGTGTTAAGAGTCTCCTAAGATTCTTAAATGAACATTATTGAGTGTATTATACTGACTGGTAAGCCAGATCAAGGACATTAATACAATGTTCTTAATGAAGTCAACCATTTGGTGCTTAGGAAGCATCCTATAGGTCCAATTTGAGTATTAGCTGACATGAAGTGATTACTTGATGTAGTTGAGAGCAATCAAACGTGGACAATAACAATTAAACCTTATGTAGCACAATATTCTAGGAGACCAGAAACATGTAGGTGCTGCAGAAAACAAGATAAAGATGATTAAGCAAAATGTATGATCATATACACTTTTGCTCTTTATTGAAATGGCTAGTGGTTTCGAGAATTAGCACTTTGAATGAAGCACAGATCACAGCAACATGGAGAAGAAGAAGAAGAATAAGAAGAAGAAGAAGAAGAAGAAGAAGAAGAAGAAGAAGAAGAAGAAGAAGAAGAAGAAGAAGAAGAAGAAGAAAAAGACCATAATCTTGGTGAATAAGTTGTTTTTGTCTAAAACTTGAGAATTTATCTGATCAGGTAAAGATATCTTGTGACTTCTGAGAGTTTAATTCCAGTCTTGATTAATGTTATCCAAAATGGCTGTGGGTTTATGCTGTAAGAATGTGTAGAAGTAAGTTTGGGCAGCATGATCTTCTCATGATGTCTGTTATCTTAATGAATATGATAAACTCTGTTAAAACTCTAAGAAATCAAACCTGCCTATTTCAAGAGAAATTCAAATCCTTTCCAACAAAATAATAGACTAGAAAAAGAAAAAAACATGGACTCAGTTTCTTGGTGCCTTATGGTGATTAAATGTCTTAAATCACAGGAAGAAGATGAGTAGCCTCAAATAATATGACAAGAAAACTTGCTCCCATTAGAGTTAACATAAAAATAACTCTCAAGTACATCAATAAATTATCCTAATTTAATTTAATTTTTCAAAACAAATAAAATGTGAACAAATATAAATAAATTCGTATAAAATTAAAATTTATGCAAGAAGAAACTTGTGTATCCTAACATTATCATACATACATTGACAAGAAATCAAAAGTATTCCTCCTATTATGATATATGAATTGACAGCTAAAGAATGGAAATTAATCAAAGATGTTATAGAAAATGACAATTTTGTTTTCTGTTCTTTGAGCAATCTTCAAATCATTTAGTCAGGATCTTGTGACCTACACATATATAAAAATCCAGATATAAAGTTTATATGATAACTGTTTCGACATCGATATGTCTGGGAAAAAAAGAAAGAATAAGCAAACAGAAGTTTATATATTATTTTTTATCTTACATGAAATGCAGCAGTTGAAGATATAGTTTCTTGAACTTACTGCATATTTTCAAAACCAACATGACAATTCCCAATAATTCTTTTCTAGAATTGCCACATTTTTTATGTTAAAGCCATCAAACTGCATTTTTCTTTGTGTCCTTGATTATGCTTATGCAATTAGATATAATGAAATTGTTAGTTTGATGACTTGTCATATTCTATGTTTGAGCCTTTTTGACTATTGACGAATTTGTTCACCTTGAAATCCATAACACTTTGCTCCCATCCTGTTCTCAAATCTTTGATGAAGCACGATGTCCATTAGTCCTCAGTGTGATTATTCAGGTTCTTAATCTTTCAGAGTAGTCTTCCCTATGTCTTCTATCACATAACTTGATCAATGACTAGAATTTCATTGTCTCATAAAAGGAAGAAAATATGTTTCAGCTGAAGAAAGAGTAGAACAAGAAAAGGACTTTTCCTTGACATATAAAGATCAATCAAACACATCATCACAGTCACTACAAAAATATCCCTGGATTTCTAGATCTAATAAAAAATATTATTTTCTCCATAAGGAACCTGTAAAATATGATCTGCTGATGTTGGTACCAATAAGTTTTTAGTCAAAGCATGTCAAAACATTGTAATCTACACCAATCTATCTTTAGATCCATCAGTCTGTAACAATTCGAGCTAAACAGATTCTTACCTTGATGCTGAGCTTGCAGCACAGTGGTTGGAAACAGCTTGTTGCTTCCCAAAGCTTGGTTTTCTTCTAGAGATGTTTTAGACTGCCTGCACTACCAAAATGCATTGGCTTATGAGTGAGTGAGTGATACATCGTACATGTACAGTAATGCTGCTGCAAACCCTAATGCTACAAGACCTACTTACACCATGTTGTATCATTTCCTACCTCGAGCACCCCATCAACTTATCTTTGTGAAAGCTGGAGAACAAGTCCTGTTCACAGTGTCAGATATCCATTCTTTTTGTGCTCCGTAATATCATGTCACTGATACGACCATTGCTAGGGGCAGTGCTATCACTATAAAGTCTCTTCCAGGAAATATGGGTACCTTGTTCATCCTTCCTTTTTCTGTCTCTCTTTTCATAGCAACAAGACAAGCTTCCCACCACCACCAATATCGCTCGAGTATCTCTTTCTTCAAAGCAGGAAATGATATTGCTTTTCCTAATCAAATTTAATGCTCTCAATGCACTTTTCTTCATCTCATTATTATTACTCAAGTCACAGTCGCTACATAGAATTGCATGGGTAGACAGGTACAACCATTAGAAAGCTTCAAGGTACAAAGTAAAAGGACATGTTATTGTTAGGTTCTACATATCAGCAGAAAGCTTTTCTCACAGTTTCCTGGATCCGTAGACTCGGAATTCATCACTATGCTACACAGTTGAGATGAGAATAAAGAGCTTGTAGACAAACAGTCTCCCTGCAGGCGCTTCTCTCTAAGAATTTGATGCCATGTGACTGTATTTGTTGATCTGAAACCTACAGAAACAACAAGCAAATGAAGATGGCATCGCCATCCATCTCTTTTTGAGGACTATGGACTGGACTAAACATTACATGATTGTTCCTTTTTGCTATCATGTTTAGGCTATCACAACTCTGAAATATTTTGGTATATAATGCATAACCTGATATGTCTTTTTTTACTAGGGTATGTAAAACAATTGAGCGGTATCAAAGCTATCGTTATGCATCTCAAGAAACTAATGTGGATTATCATGAAACTGAGGTAAGTATTTGCCTTCTTCAGAAGCAGCCTAGATCATTTTTCTTTCCATGTCATATACATGCTTGTATAGCTATCATTACCAATGATCTGCAGCTATGTTCTGGGTATATGATGGGATACTAAAATTTCAGTGCCAATTCATATCTTCACTAAATAAATATACATAATGCTAACTTATCTTTAGTGTATGATGCCAGACTAATTCCTCTTCAGAGCTGGTAAACCAAAGTCTGTAAAATGTAGTTAATAATGAGAGTAAGTTCTTTGAGCATCAGTAATCTATCATTAGCTTTGTTCTTCAATGTAACTGAAGTGCATTTAATTGTATTAGATGGTAAATAGATTCATGTCAAAATAATCAACTTGATCTGTTAATTAATAAACATTCAAGATATAGTGGAAGCCTTTGAACTATAAATGATTATTTGGATTAGGAAGATCTGCAAGGGCCTTAGAGGGCACCAATTATTACATATATCAACTGTTACATTGACATGGACCAACGAGTGTGTATGTATATATGTGTTGTTATCTTATTCTCAAAAATGAAATATGGAGTGTGCATGTATATTGGATCTATCAAAAGCATGAAGTTAATCTTGAACAGATTATTGACCTCAAAGAAGGATTCTACGGGAAAATGACCAGAAGAGATTGGTATTGCAAGATCCCCATCTTCTCTAGATAAAATTTTATGCTGAATCGTATTCTTTGACATGTTTCCTAAATTCATCTGGCCTCACACCGAGGAAAATAAGTTCTGACAGAATATTTTTGGTGGATTTTCCCTGTATTTTCCTCTTTTGACAGCTTTACTCATCACGACTGCAGATTCCTAATGATAGCAATTCTTTTGTTGTTTCTTGTGTTAAGACACAAAACTGGTATCAGGAATTTTCCAAGTTGAAGGTCAAATATGAGTCTCTGCAACGATCACACAGGTCAGTTTCTTTTACTGGATCATCAACACTTGTTTGACTTCTATGTAGCATGTTCTATAGATCTGTTGACGTTGCACTGGAGAATCAGCTGCTTATGGTTTAAACTACTATGAAAAACAAAATGTAAACGTGAATTATATTCAGGCATCTGCTTGGTGAGGATCTTGGAACACTAGGTGTGAAAGAACTGCAGCAACTTGAAAAACAACTTGATTTGGCATTGTCTCAATCCAGACAAACAAAGGTATTGACTTGTCATTACCTTCTTGCACACCATTTAACATATTCTTTTCTATCTTATTCAATAATGAAAAGAACCTTAAATACATGATACAATGTATTTTACCTCTTAATTTTTTGATTCCATTCATTCCACTTCTTGACTCTTTGTATATTCAGAAGATTGAACGTAGTGTACCTGATTGCTTGGAATTTGCAGACATTTTTAACCCACTTTTTATCGATACATGAGATAATAGGTAATGATGAAATTGCAGATGAAGACATAAATTTGTTGGTAGTATAAACTTTGGCTTCTTTGCCTTGTTCTCTTGCCTGATTGCTTGGGATTTACAGACACATGTTACCCACTTTTATCAATACATGAGATAATAGGTAATTATGAAATTGCAGATTAAGGCATAAATTTGTAGGTAGTATAAACTTTGGCTTCTTTGCCTTCTCATGCCTGATTGCTTGGGATTTACAGACACATGTTACCCACTTTTATCAATACATGAAATAATAGGTAATTATGAAATTGCAGATTAAGGCATAAATTTGTAGGTAGTATAAACTTTGGCTTCTTTGCCTTCTTCTCTCAGAAGTTAGTAGAGGTAGAGATGGCACTTTCCAAATGTCAAAGCTCAAATTGCCTTTAATATTCCATTGTTTTCACTGCTGATTGCAAGAAATCAAGTCATACAGGTAAGATTGCGTGCTTTATGGCCTTCCAGGTGAATGAGAGCCATTGTTTAGTATTTTTGTCCCAGGGAACTTGCAATTTACATTCAGATCATGTGAGGATTTGTTGTCAACTGTAAGGGTTTATTTCTGCAAACTTAGCCTTTTTCTGTGATAATTATTTCCATCCTGGTAAATAGACTCATAAATAATCCAATAGACTGGCATTTAAATTTAGAGATAGGACATAGTTTAACTGTAGAAACATTAAGTTTATTCATGGAATTAGGACAAGCAAACCCTTCGAACATAATATAGGATATAGTGATATCAAAGTTGAGGTTTGGAGACTTTAGAAAATCCAAGTAGAATTCGATTCACTGATTGATAGAAGACAGAGAATTAGAAATACCTGATGGTAGCAATGTTCCTTAAATTCTGTGAGAATTAGGTTAATAAGCCATACTATAAAACATCATGAGTGGATGATTAGATAAAATTAAGATATAAGATATGAATTTGAGAAAATCAGTTTAGGATATATGAGATTACTAGAAAAGATATAAATGAAAAACAGTTACTTTCATGGATAATTAGGTAAAGCTCAAATTAGAAGATAAATCACATCCGGAAGAGATGAATAATATACGAGATTACTAGAAAAGATATAAATGAAAAACAGTTACTTTCATGGATAATTAGGTAAAGCTCAAATTAGAAGATAAATCACATCCGGAAGAGATGAATAAATACTTCAACCAAATAAAAAAAATTGATTAAACTAGTAGTCTAAGTAGAGATAGAAGAACAAGTACGAAAGTCTTACTCTAAAAAATAAAAAGGAGATTTGATTGGTTTTAGTTTGAGAAGTGATATTGCTAGGTTAATAGTGACAAAAACTGGTATATATGACCACAAATACTTGAGACACTACTAATATACTAGAGTTATATATGATCATTTATTTGGTTGACTCATTATGCCAAACTTGTTACAATTTCTAATTTTTTACCATATAATTATGTGATTTCCATCTCATCTTATGTTTCACTTTTCTTATGATAACCTCCACTTGATAAAATTTTGTTGGATGCAAAATTTAGTACTCATAAACTTCTTCTTCATGCAGTTAAAACTACTGATGGAGCAGATAGAAGAACTCCAGAAAAAAGTAAGCTATTTCATCCTCCCTACTGGCTGTTTCTCAAGAAGTACATATAACTAATGTTTGAGGGAGTACAATTTCAGATGTTTTGTCACTGACCATACTGTGTGATCTTCATTGTCTCTATTATTTTCAGCTTAGAATCCTTCTTGTCTTCATCAATGTATACCATTCTTCTAAACTATACCTACATGCTTTCACTGTCTTGATTTAAATGAAAGCATCATCATTTTGTAGATTAACATGACATTGTGTGTCTGCGCGCATATACTTCATACTGCACATGAACCAAAACCTTTCCTCAACTTAATTAGCTTCAAGCTCACATATTTACTGCAGTTAGAATCACATAGCTATGCACAAAAAAGGTCTTATCAATGTGCTGTGTGAGGAGCTTTCACCTCGTCCGTTGCATTTGCAGGAGCGTCACCTGGAAGAGGTTAACAGGAAGCTAAAGGATAAGGTTCTCTTTGATCCAAGATGTGTACCTCCACATAATTCTCTTCATGCACCTCGATGACCTACTAGCTATCGGCATTTGCTTTCAGCTTCAGGTGGAAGGCAGCTCTTCCAGGGCCATTCAAAGGTGCTGGGAATCCAAATCCATGGCTGTAGGCAATCCCCTCCCCTTGCATCCTTGTCCTGCGAACGCCGTCTACCCTGAACCGACTCTGCGGATTGGGTATGAGCTTCGTCTCTCCAGGAACTTAGAACAACATGGAATCATCTGTTGATTCTATGCTTCTACTCCTTCGTAGGTATTATCAGCATTTTGGCCGCCCTGAAGCTGCCACCACAAGGGGCGCCGCTGGGGAGAACAACGTCATGGTGGGCTGGCTTCCTTGAAGTCACGCAGCAGATCCTATATCATGGATTATTCATATCACTCCGCAGGAGAAGTCAAGCTGATCAATCAAAACCAGAGTCTACCCTTGCTCTCTGCTCAACCTGGTTCTATCTTGTGTCTGTATCATCAGTATTTCCATTTCCTCGGCTTCCTCTTGTTTCAAACCTTGTGAAATCTTAGAATAAGCATGGAAGGACATTCTACAGCCTCTGATCCACATATTAGTAATGTGGTAATATTAGGCTCATTTTTTTCAATATTATCGTGTCGAAGAATGCAATACTCTCGAGACATACTGATTGTTTCTTTAACTATAACCTAACATCGAAGACATATTTGTAACATCATGGAGCAGTCTCCAGCTGCTTTTGTAAATATTATTCTAATAAATAATATTATATAGTTCTATTTCATATAATTTTATCGTGACAGGAAGATCGTACGCGTTTGTGATACCAACAAAACGACGTCTCCGCAGATTTATTTGGCTGGTATGTGTGGCTCTAATTTAGCCACGTGTCGTAGGAAGAGGTGGAATGCTCTGGGCGTTATTGAAGACATTGTGCGGGTCAACTTGGGTCTTCGCCTTCACCAGCCGGTCGTAATTCCCCAAGAAGTACCGCTCCGCCCACACCCGCGCGTCACCCACCGCATTCCGGGGCCCACCTCCCCTCCAGTCCACCGTCCCCAAATCCAGGTCGACGTAGTTCACGTATGCCGCCCGGGGATTCTTCGACACGTATCGCGCCATGTACTCGTAGAACCCTCGCAGCCACGCCACGTAGCCCTCCCCCGTCTCTTCCGCGCTCCAATCCACCATGTACTGGATCCCGTACAGGTTCCCCCCTCGGTGAGGGAACGCTATCCGATCGCTTCTCACCCTCCCCATCTCCCCGCCGTAGGGATCCAATATAACGTACGCTTCTTCCTTCTTTGAGAGCCAATCAAGGGCTGTGATCAGCCCCTTTTTGTCGATCGGGGCCCGCACGTAGTCCGACTTGGCTTTGAAGAATCCCCTCCCCCGCGATCTGCGGCTCGTCAGGTCCGACACCGAGTCCAATCCGGCGAATCGGACCACCGACTCGATCCAGCTCACCTCGTCGCAGTCCGTCTCCGCCAGTCCCAGCTCCGGGAATCGCTGACTCAGTATGGAGATCGCCGCTCCTCTCGGGACGAGGAAGAAGCCCGTGAACGAGGCGGAGACGTTGCCGCCCCCTGACCCGGCGATGTACACGGACAGGTACAGCTCGTCGGGCAGACTCGGCGCCACGTACTGCCACTTGTGAACCAACTCGGCTACCGAACGCGTCGGGCCGGACCGGCTGGGGGTGCACGCGGTGACGCGCTCCGGGACAGGGACGAGTCGCAGCTTCCACGCGTAGACGGCGCCCCAGCTGCCACCGCCGCCGCCACGGATCGCCCAGAAGACGTCCTCTCCCATCGACTCCCGGTTCAGGACCCGGCCGGAGGAGTCGATCAAGACCGCGTCGAGGACGTTGTCGGCGGCGAGTCCATACTTCCGGGAGAGAAGCCCGAACCCGCCGCCGGAGATCTGTCCGCCGCTTCCGACAGTGGTGCACGACCCGGCGGAGAAGGCGAGCGACCGGTTCGATGCGGCCACGGCATAGTATATCTCCCCCACCGTAGCGCCGGACTCAGCCCAGGCGGTGAGGGAGTCAGGGTCGACTCGGACCTTGTTCAGGTTCATGAGGTCCACGACCGCGAAAGGAACGTACGGGTCGCCGGTGTAGGACAAGCCTTCATAGCTGTGGCCGCCGCTCCTCACCCTGATGGCCAAGGAGGCCTTGCGCAGGCAAAGAACAGCGTTCCGGAGATCCTCTTTCGTGCATGGGAGGATTATAGCGCTGGGTTTGGGGGTGTCAGGGCCAGCGAAGCGAAGGTTTCGGATGGAAGAGTTGAGGAGGAGGGAGTAAGCAGCGGAGGGTGGAGACGAGGAGACGGTGAAGTTTCGGACACCAGAAGCCCGGAGGCACGAGGTGAGATTTGAAGTGCTCGTACTGATTCCACCAGCAGCAGTAGTATTGACCTCCGAGTGGATGATGGTGAAGAAACAAGAGAAGAGGGAAACACCGAGGAAGAGGACACGGTGGTTTCTTTCCATGGTGGTGGTAAGGATGAGAGGTAAAGAGGAAAGAAGAGAGTTTATAGAGAGAAGTGACCTGCGCCGTCGCTTTGGACGGATACAGCACACTATCAAATGATTTGAGTAATACAAGAAGACTTTTCATGTCTTCCTGAACAATGATTGGTAGCCTTGGGTCAACGAGAAGAAGCGTGACAACTGGTGTGTTCCTCGGTGCGTACAGCTGAAGGATGGATCATCTTTGAGTCATCTCGAAGCCGGCTGGGTTGACATGGGAACAAGAATACAAGTTGTCGAGTGTAAGAGGGATGAAACCGGCCTGTAGCAGTGACAGGTCAAGCCAAGTTTTGATGGGAATGAAGGCGTGCAGATAGGATAAATGCATTGGTCCAATGGCATGATGTTGTTGAGATTTTATATGGGATAGAAAGAGACAGGCTTCCGGTACTTTTACTTTTCTGCTAGATAGGATAAATGCATTGGTCCACGGATCCATATTTTCTACGTTGACCGATTATGACAATGTTTATTGGTCAAAGTAAAGTTCAAATCAAATTAGGAGATCAAACGTCTGAGTTTATTGGCGTTTTCTTTTCCGGAACCGAGTGAGATAATGAGATACGAATACCTTGTATCATCCGGACTGCGATGAACTATGAGCTTTTTCTTCGCCCTCGAGTGAAATCCTAGCCGAACTTGTTTACTACTTCCAAATGCCACAACCTTCGAAAAATTGATCTGAGTCGGATCGATTTCACCACGTACTAAAATTGATCATATCAAAAAATAAAATTGAATTTTATGTTTCAACCAGAAGACATTGTCTTAACAACAAAAAAAAAAAAACTCATATTCTTTACTATATAAGAATTAAGAATTTTCTTCGATTAACCCAAAGCCAAATCGAAATCCTTCCTTGTATATTCTTGTCACGTTAATTCGAAAAAAATATTTTATCATTTCTATCTGAGACCTTGATAAAAAAATAATTTATCAAGGATTCAAAGTTAATTTTGATTTGGGTCCAAATTTGTGACGAGCTTAGGGTTAAGGTTAAGAGATAAATATGTTTGATAAAGAATTATATAAAAATTATGTCTAAATGCATACCTGAGTGATAGGGGATATGCTAATCATATGATATATCATTGTCATATCCAATGAGCGAGGATAAGATGAAATTTCCTTTTTGTCATTTATGATATAAACTTCATTCTGTAATTAATGATAAGAAAGGTAACTACAAGCTTCTTTCTCACCATTTATGATGAGAAACACAATCGTAAGTTTCTTTTGTGCTCTTTACGATTATGTATAAAATCTCACCTTTAACACAAAAAATGAGGGAGGACTTTTCTTGACTACTCGTGTCCATACTCATATATCTCAAATTACTAACTTGAGTATCAGATGGATTGGATCGAGAAACCTTTCTTAACCTTAATTTTCGTATAGGTGACACCTCAGAAGCACGACGTTTCCACCTCGGAGACACTTTGAACAATCCTTTGCATATAAGTCTGGACCACATCGGGCTGACCAGGATATCAACGATATTTTTTCCTAATATTTTGGCACTAGAAAGAGGGTTTGATGTCATAGGAGCATCCACTTGCTAATCCTCTCAATGAATACTCCATTGAGAGGCAACTGTCATCCTCTGCCCATATGGATGCATCCACTTTGACACAGACAACAGCGAGGTATTGACATACGTTCAATGACCTAGGCCCCTCACCCCGAGGGATAAATTCGAACCACCTACTCGTCCCTACCAAGGTGTTCCTAAACCTCACCCATTAGGTGTAGATTCTCACGGGCATGTTGTAAGCTATCGCCTCGCTCCTGTCTCAACTAGCCCAATAAAAGGTGCTATCATCTCAGCCACGATTGACACCTTAACCACCACTGGCACTAATACCCAATGGGTCGCCCAAGGTCCACGAAACTGCCACTCGAAGGAGCACTCCACTCCCTAATGGTATTGAGTTCAATGCATCGTCGCACCACCACTCTAGTCTGCCCAAATCTGAGATCCAATTAGTAAATTCAATGAATGATTCCTTGAGAGTCCAACTAAGGCAAATGGATCGACGCCTATACGAGATGCAGGGAGAGTTCCAGCAATTCAGGGGGGAGAATCTAGTCGATCTCACCTCGGGTCGGTTCCCATTCACCTAGAACATTCAAGAGGAACTAATCTCAACCAACTTCTGCCTCTCATCGCTGGAAGCCTTTAATGGCAGTATCGATCCGGTTTAATATATTGTTGCCTTTCGCACCCAGATGTCTCTTTATGACATCTCGAACGCTTTAATGTGATGTGCATCCCTAACATCGCTGAGAAGCCCGGTGCAAGAGGGGTACATTCATCTAAAGCCACTCTCGGTCATCTCCTTCACTCAGCATATAAACGAGTTCAAACTCTACATCCTTAGGAATGTATACCCAAGACCATTGGTGACATTATTGCTCAACTCGGGCAAGGGGAGGAAGTGACACTCTA
This sequence comes from Musa itinerans, assembly GCA_001649415.1. Lineage (NCBI taxonomy): Eukaryota > Viridiplantae > Streptophyta > Magnoliopsida > Zingiberales > Musaceae > Musa > Musa itinerans. The sequence goes on along the minus strand of LVTN01000265.1, from coordinate 220,724 downwards.
TGACTTCGTCGTTCAGTTCACAAACAAAATCTAAAGTGTGCATGAAGCTCATCCATCACTCATGATTCAAGCCTTCATGATGGGGCTCAGGCTCTCTCGCCTTTTCTAATTATTAGTGGAGAGGTCATCAACGACTATTTCCGAGATCCTCCAAATGGAGGCATGATTCAAGCCTTCATGATGGGGCTCAAGCTCTCTCGCCTTTTCTAATTGTTAGTGGAGAGGTCATCAACGACTGTTTGCGAGATCCTCCAAATGGAGGTGATGGTCTTAAGTAAGTGCGAGCGAGGAGATGCATAAGAAATCATGGTAGGAGTGACCACCATTAGTTTCAACCTTAATATGACAAGATCAACCTGAGTTGCCTCTCTCGAGACTTGAGTTGACCCCCTTAACATGACAAGAACCGAAGTCTTCTTATAGATAAAGGAAAAAAGATTCTTGAAAGACCCTTAATTAATGAAGACACCATTGGAAAAGATGGATAGATTGAAGTATTGCCACTTTCCATGACTATGGCCACGACAATAAAAACTATCGTGATTTGAAAGAACAAATCGAGGAGCTTATTCATCAGGGGCACCTCGAGAGATTCATTCGAGGATGACTAAAAAATAACATTTAAGGATAAGTATGGAGTACCTTGACCCATACCATGATGATGATCTGGTGGTCTACATAAAAATGATTAACACCTAAGTGAATGGGTCATGATCGACACAGGTAGCTCTATCGACATCCTTTACTTTGACACTTTTCAAAAACTTGGGCTCTCGACTAATGATCTCACTCCTACAACTTCTTCGCCAATAGAGTACATAAGCGACTCCATCTCCCCTCTCGGGACTATGAGCCTGCATGTTACATTCGGCGATAAACCCTGCTTCAAAACAATGATGACCAAGTTTATAGTTGTTGACATCCCCTCGACTTATAACATGATCATAAGTCAACCCACACTCAATAGGCTGAGGGCTATATCGTCGACCTATTACATGGTGATAAAGTTCCTAACAAGAATCGATGTTGGGGAGCTAAGGAGCAATTTAAAGGAGTCTCGCCAATGCTATCTGATAGCAGTCTCCTTATCAAAGAAAGCCTGACTTAAGGCACCACCGTTAGACCCTCGAGATTTTGCTAAGCCTCTTCCACATCCAAAACCAATGGAGTTACTAGTTGAGGAACCTTTGGACAAGGCCCATCCTAATTGGGTTATTAAGATTATGGTGACACTCCCTAAGGAGAAGTGAATGCAGCTCATCGACTTTCTCAAGGAAAACAACTAATGTGCTCATATGGTTACTAAGAGATATACTAGGAATAGACCTTGATGTGGCCCAACACCATTTAAACATCTCCCTCAAGGTCCGACCTATGAAGCAAAAGCCTTGTAAGTTCACTCCCGAAAGCTAGTAAGCAATTAGCGACAAGGTGGACAAACTACTAAGGGCAGGGTTTATTGCCGAAGTATAGTATCCCCAATGGTTTGCTATTATTGTATTGGTTAAAAAACCTAATAAAAATTAAATAATGTATGTTGATTACACTAATCTCAACAAAGCATATCCAAATAATAGCTATCCTCTTCCTCAGATCGATCAATTGGTTGATGCTATCTCAAGCCATAGGCTCCTCACCTTTATGGATGGGTTTTCGAGATATAACCAAATAAGGATAGTGCATCAGGATCATGAACATACCTCATTTATCATGGGCCAAGGCATATATTATTACAAAGTCATATCATTTGGATTGAAAAATACGAGGACAATATACCAAAAGATGATGAATAAAATATTCAAGCATCAGATCCAAAGGGACATCGAGATGTATGTGGATGACATGATAGACAAAAGCATAATAGCTAACTCACATTTGGTAGACTTGGTCGAGATATTTCAGATTTTGAAGAGATATAACATGTGCCTCAACCTATCCAAGTGTGCTTTCGAAGTAAGCTCAGGAAAATTTATTGAATTCATTATTTACCAGAGAGGAATAGATGCAAATCCTGAAAAGGTCCACACCATATTGGAGATGCATCCACCTTGGTCAGTGAAGGAAGTGCATAGTTAATAGTATGAATAGTGGTGCTTAGCCAGTTCCTATCCCAGTCCAACGGTAAGTGCTTGCTCTTCTTTTGGGCATTGAAAAATCCAAAAGTTTTCCTATTGACTAAGAAGTACCAAGAGGCATTTGATAAGTTAAAGCAACACCTCGCCCGGGTGATCACCACAAAAGTAGAGCAAAAAAATTCATTCTAGGTGAGGCTCTCAACCTCTATCTCACTACCATTGAGTAGGTTGCGCATTGAGAGACTGGCTTGTATGCTAGTATTAACGACAAGGAAGCTCTGTCCCTATTTCCAAGTACATCCTATATAGATGATCATCGACTAATCACTGAGGCAAATCCTTTTGTGATTTTATGTCTCAGTGCAGATGTTGAGGTGGTCAGTAGAGTTAGGCGAGTTTGACTCTGATATGTACATAGGGTTGCCATTAGGGCTCAAGCATTGGTAGATTTCATATCGAAGTTGACCCCCTCACATGAGATCGAAGCTGACACCCTCGGCATGGACCATATTCGTAGATGGTACTACTATATTGGAAAGTGGTAGTGTTGGAATTGTCTTGAAAGGTTCGATCAAGCAAGTGCATGAACAAGCTCTATAGTTCGAGTTTAAAATCTCCAATAATGAGCCAAATATGAAGCATTTTTCATAGGTTCCGAGTTGCTTGAGAGCTTTAGGTGCAAGACTTGACAGTGTTTAGTGACTCACAATTGGTCGGAAACCAAGTTGACGGGAGCTACGAAACTCAAGATGGGACCATGGCAAAGTACCTTATCGAGGTGCGACAGTTACCCTGGAGCTTTTCTCAACTCATTGTGATACAGATACCTCACACAAAAAATACCTAGGCTAACTCATTAGCTAGGTTAGCCTCCACTAGAGCTCCGAGGGGAGGCTGATTGATAGTTGAGATGCTGCTAATTTAAACTATTGAAGGGCACGACATGGCCATGGCCAAGGAGGAACCATGTTGGATCAATGAGATCTTGCACTACAAAAGAGATGGGGCAATCATCGTTGACCTCATAGCTGCTCGAAGGGTCAGGCATCATCAAGCATGTTATGGCATAATTAACAATCGCTTGTACCACAGGTCCTTTAGCAAACCCTTTCTCAGGTACTTAACACCACAAGAAGTATAGAGGGTGCTCATCAAGATGCACAAAAGTATTTGTGGGGAGCACATAAGTGGACGGACCCTTGCATCCAAGTTGCTTTGGTAGGGGTTCTATTGGTTGACATTACGTAAGGACGCAATCACTTATATCCGAAGGTGCCACGAGTGCCAAATGTTGGTACTACAGTAGTCGACGGTCCCTCTGAGATTGATCAATTGCATATGGCCTTTTGCCCAGTGAAGCATGGACATCCTAGAAACCTTTCCACCAGCTTTTGACTATAGGAGGACTCGTGGCACCTTCGGATGTAAGTGATTACATCCTTACATAACATCAACCAATAGAACCCCTACCAAAGCAACTTGGATGCAAGGGTCCGTCCACCTATGTGCTACCCACAAATACTTTTGTGCATCTTGATGAGCACCCTCTATACTTCTTGTGGTGTTAAGTACCTGAGAAAGGGTTTGCTAAAGGACCTGCGGTACAAGCGATTGTTAATTATGCCATAACATGCTTGATGATGCCTGACCCTTCGAGCAGCCATGAGGTCAACAATGATTGCCCCATCTCTTTTGTAGTGCAAGATCTCATGTTCCTCATCATGGGAGTAGACTTCATGAAGTAGGTAGAGGTCAAACCGCTACCTTTAATCACCGAAAAATAAGTCGAGGGGTTCTTATGGAAAAACACCATTACCCACTTTGGTCAAGGGCCCTCACAACGGGACTTAATTTAATATTGTGAAATTCAAAGAGTTTTGCTAATCCCATGAGATTCAACTAATATTCAATCCGAAGGTGCCACGAGTGCCAAATGTTGGTACTACAGTAGTCGACGGTCCCTCTGAGATTGATCAATTGCATATGGCCTTTTGCCCAGTGAAGCATGGACATCCTAGAAACCTTTCCACCAGCTTTTGACTATAGGAGGTTCCTCATCATGGGAGTAGACTTCATGAAGTGGGTAGAGGTCAAACCGCTACCTTTAATCACTGAAAAATAAGTCGAGAGGTTCTTATGGGAAAAACACCATTACCCACTTTGGAATCGTCAAGGGCCCTCACAACGGGACTTAATTTAATATTGTGAAATTCAAAGAGTTTTGCTAATCCCATGAGATTCAACTAATATTCAACTTAGTAGCTCATCCTTAAATAAATAAGCTCACATAGGTCATTAACTGAGCCATTCTTGAAGGATTGAATAAGAGGGTCGTCGGAGCAAACGACACTTTGGTGAATGAGCTACAAAGCATCTTGTGGGCTTCTTGGACGACACTCAAGACTGTCTCAAGGGAATCATCATTCAGCTTGGCATTCAGCATCTCAACTATCAATCAGCCTCCCCTCGGAGCTCTAGTGGAGGCTAACCTAGCTAATGAGTTAGCCTAGGTATTTTTTGTGTGAGGTATCCGTATCACATTGAGTTGAGAAAAGCTCCAAGGTAACTGTCGCACCTCGACAAACTCGACCTGATTAGTGAAGTTAGAGTCGAAGCACATCTACAGGCACTAAGATACGAAAGGGCGGTGGTCAAACTCTACGATCAAGGAGTTCACCCTCGAGGGATTAGAGTATGGGACATGATACTCCAAAAGTTTGAGGTTAGTAACCCAACCAAGTCCCAAGGTAACTTGACACTGAGTTGGGAAGGGCCATATCGAATCGTCGAAGTCATCCAAGATAAAACACATTGCTTCAAGACAATAGAGGGTGTGACATTATCGAGAACGTGTTACATCGCCAATTTGAAGAAGTTTTATCCCTAAGGCCTCGAATGTTGTAAACCGGGAAAGGCTACCCCTAAGCACCAAATGTTGGAAAAGAGAGTTTCATTACTCCTAGAAGCACTTACACCTACCAAGTCAAGTTTTTACATATGAGATGATGTCCTAACCTATCAAAATAAAATATCGTTAATGCAGACAAAAAATACAAGTTGGACAAACTGACCTAATGACCAAAATAAAAAAAGAGAGAGATCAACAAATGAAGGCAACAATTTAGGCGGTTAGTTGAGGAGGTGTATTGTCGAAGGGCACCTCGGCTGCCATCGGGATGTTCTAGTCCTCAGGATAATTTGTGAATGGATCCTCCTCACATTGAAGGCTAGGGCAATCTGATACTCGAACTGATACGAAACCTACCTTGTCCTCTCCAGACCCTTTTGGAATTTGACGGATATCTTATAATCGGTGACAACTTCCTCTTAGTACCCTGATATGTAGCTCCACTCACCCTCCAATACTTCCTTTAGCTTGTAGGCCTCCTTAGTAGCCATCGCAACCTTCTCGGTGAGCTCCGAGCTATGTATCTTCACCGTGTCCAACTCTTGGGTGAGCTTTGAGTTGCGCATATTCACTGTGTCTATCTCTTGGGTGAGCCATAGAAGCTTGTCCTCCATTACATGGTTATGGCCTCGGACCTCCTTCAGTTGCTTAGAGAGAGTAGCTAGGCACTGCTCAACATCCTCTAATTGACAGGTTAGTTTGGTCACCTGAGCCTCGACCTTGGCGACAGCAGAGGAGTCTTCCCTTTTTTTTTCAACTCCTCGACCTAAGCCAGGAGGTCATCAACCATAGTAGACTACTAGTGAACGACGATGCTAGCATCTTGGACATGATCAATGAGAGTCGTCACATAGTGGTGATGTTATAAATAAAAAATGAACAAGTTAGCAAAGTGAAGATGACGGAGCTGGTAGCAGCCTAACTTACCATCATTTCATTTTGATAGTAAGTGTCAATTAGGACCTATGAGAGGGAGCAATAGAGCTACTTCACCATCCCCAAGCACAGGGATCCACAACAGTACCATTATGTAGTCAAGCCTTCACCCCACACCTTTTGCATCTCCCTCAGACCTTCCCATCAGGGCTGCAATGATGTCTCCGAGGTTGGGTACGACAAGTCGATAATCTACAAGGCCGTGAAGGGCAAGAGCTTCCCCTTGCACAGGCCCAACATTGACCATAACCTTCTCTCCTTTTTTCTGAAGCCCGACTTGGAACTTCCACCTCCTAGAGGTACTAGTATTATAGTCGGGGGAGGCTCCATTTCCTGAGCCGACTCTTTGGGCATGTCACCCTTTTGAGGGCTGGGGTCTTCTTCGCTATAACCTTATGTTTCTTTTTTGGTCAGTTGCTATTGTCATGATGGCCAAACCAAGACGGATCTAATGCCTCTACCAATGGCTCACAAGCGGTCGTCAAGACCGAACGAGGCTCTGCCACACCCGATGAAGAGCCAAGCTCTTTCTTTTTCAAGGTGTGTAGATTCATGCTTGTAAAGAATCTAAATCACATAGTTGAATATTAAAAAGAAAGGTCAAGTTAAGCGAGCGAAAGTTTATGTCGTACCCCAAGGAGCTGAATTGAGACCCGTATCGATCAGTCATTTCTCATCCATCTTTCGAACTACATCGGAGGATAAAAGTATGTCCCTCGGTCAAAGCATTTGATCTGCCTCCTTATCCAACAAGAAGGGAGGGGTATTATCAATGCAACATGTTAACCGAGTAAGGTTGAACCCCTAGTCTTGACTTGAACTCACAAGAAAAAAGCACTCCTTTCGGCCCTTGTTGTTGGAAGGGGCATCACTGACCTTGAAGCTCCCCCGATCAGATAAGTAGTAGCCACTTCTCCCCTTGCACAATCGAAAATAAGCGATAAAAAGGGTCTTGGTCAAATTAATGTCAACACACTGGCATTCCCCGATTAATACTATCAAATGACATCATGAGTTGGGCACCATTTGGGAAGATGATATTCTCTACCATTGAAGGCAAGATACTATCACTAGGTGAAAAGAAAGATGAAAGCCCACCTCAAGGGCATCACAAGACAAGCAAAAAGACCCTAGGATAGGATCAAAATATGTTGAGTGGGTTGGGGAACTTACAGGTCAAATTCGGTTGAGATAAAATACCTAGTTCGTAGGTGATCCAAGAGAGGTGTGCTCACCACCGAATCACAATCATGAGAACTCTTAGACTCCAACTCTCAAAGAACCCTTAGTTCACAAGAGAGGCTCCTTTCCATGAAGAGGACCTGACCTCCTCCACCCTTAAACTATCTAAAGATGGAGCATAAACCTCAATTGACTAATAGCTAGAGGATCGGGAAGAACTTGTATGAGAGAGAAGAGACATCCCGACCTGAGATAGAAGAGCAGAACTTACGTCGAGATGAAGGACTCAAAGGTCGGCCTACCTTATCGGGAACCGGAGCGATAGGAGAGACGCTTCTAAGGAGGCCCTTGGAGTGAGGTTGAGAAATCCTAAGGCTCTAAAGACTATGGACACTAAAGGCTTAGATGGAGGAATGAATCCCACCCTACGAGGGGAGGGGATTTATAAGGAGGAGATCAAACTCTTTCCTCTTGTGATAAGACAAGTGTCCTTTTGGGGGCAAATCCCAAGAGGCTTATCGTGATAAAAAGGTCTAAGACCTACCACGACAAATAGAGGACTTGAAAGCTATCATGACGGAGCAAGAACTCGAAGCTCGCCATGGCAGGGAGATCCAAAATCTGCTATGACAGAGTGAGGACTTAAAACTCACCATGGTGAAGAAAGAATTTGAAGTTCACCAAGGCGAGAAGATTCGAAATCCACCACGGTAAAGAGGGAACTTGAAATCTGCCATGAAGGATGGAGAATTTGAAGCTTGCCATAGCGGGAAGATTGAAAATCTATCACGGTGGAGAGAGGACTTGAAATCCACCACGACGGAGGCACAAGGCTAAATGTATCCAAGGTGTGTGAGTCGAAAAACCCAACCTACACCAAGATAAATCCGTCACGACGGATGTGTAAGGCCAAATATGCTCGAGGCATGTTAATCGAAAAATCTAACTTGTACAAAGATATATTTGCCATGGTGGAGGCGTAGGGCCAAATGTGCTCGAGGTGTGTGAGTTAAGAAACCTGACCCGTGCCAAAGTAAATATGCCATGACAGAAGCATAGGGCCAAATGTATTTGAGGCATATGAGTCAAAAAACCCAACCCACACTAAGGTAAATCCATCACGACGGAGGCATAGGGCTAAATGTACCCAGGGCATGTGAGTTGGGAAACCTGACTTGCACCAAGGTAAATTCATCATGACAAAAGTGCAGGACCAAATGTGCCATAGGCATGTGAGTCGAAAAACATGACTCACGTCCAAGTAAATTTGTAATGACAGAGGTATAGGGCCAAATGTGCCTGAGGTATATAAGTCAAAAAACTCGACTTACACTAAGGTATATTTACCATAACAAAGGCACAGGACTAAATATGCTTGATGCGTATGAGTTGGAAAACCTAACTCGCACTAAGGTAAATCTGCTATGACGGAGGAACATGGCAGATGTGCCCAAGGCAAATGAGTTGAGAAACCCAACCCATACTAAGGTAAATCCATCATGGCAAAGACACAAGGCCAAATGTACGTAAAATGCGTGAGTTAGGAAAACCCGACTCGTTTGAAGAGAAATCTATTACGACAAAGGCGTAAGGCCAAATGCAACCAAAACACGTGAGTTAGAAAAACTTGACCCGCATCCGCTACGACAAGGGCACAAGGTTAAATATGCTCGAAACGCATGAGTTGAGAAAACCCGACCTATGTAATGAGAAATTTGCTACAGCGGAGGTGCAAAACTAAATGCGCTCAAGATGTGTGAGTTGAGAAAATCCAACCCGTGTGAAGAAAAATCTGTTATGATGGAGGTACAAAGCCAAATGTGTCTGAGACATGTGAGTCAAAAAAATTCGACCCGTGTGAAGCGAAATCTACCACGATATAGACATAAGGTAAAATATGCGTAAGGTGCATGAGTTGGGAAAACCTAACTCGCTTGAAAAAAAATCTGCCACGGCAAATGCATAAGGTAAAATATGCCATAGGTACATGAGTAGAGAAAACCCAACCTACGTGAAGAAAAAAGTCCACCATGGTAGAGGCATAAGGTAAAGTGTGCTCGGGACGCATGCGTCGAAAAAACCCGACCCGCAAGAGGAAATCCCAAATGCTTATGTGTCAAATGAATTAAACATCGCACTTCAAGTCCCTCTCAAAAGAGTCCCGAAGCACACCTTTGGGAGGGGACAATAATAGGGAATATACTGATGACTGATCATTCGACACGTCATTACCACTTAGCACTATAGACATAAGGTAAAATATGCGTAAGGTGCATGAGTTGGGAAAACCTAACTCGCTTGAAAAAAAATCTGCCACGGCAAATGCATAAGGTAAAATATGCCATAGGTACATGAGTAGAGAAAACCCAACCTACGTGAAGAAAAAAGTCCACCATGGTAGAGGCATAAGGTAAAGTGTGCTCGGGACGCATGCGTCGAAAAAACCCGACCCGCAAGAGGAAATCCCAAATGCTTATGTGTCAAATGAATTAAACATCGCACTTCAAGTCCCTCTCAAAAGAGTCCCGAAGCACACCTTTGGGAGGGGACAATAATAGGGAATATACTGATGACTGATCATTCGACACGTCATTACCACTTAGCACCCAATGAGGAAGGATAAGACAAAGCTTCCTTTTTATCATTTATGAAGAGAAAGATAATCATAAGATTCCTTCTTATTATTTATGAGAAGAAAGACAATCGTAAGTTTTCTTCGTACTCTTTATGATCATATATAAAGCTCACCTTTAACACAAAGAAGGGGGGATGACTTCTCTTGATTATTCACGTTTATACTCATATATCTCGGATAACTAACTTGAGCGTCAGAGGGATCGGGTTGAGAAACCTCTCCCGACCTTCGTCTTCATGTAGGTGACACATTGGGAATACGATGTTTCCGCCTATAAGATACTTCGGATAATCGTACGCATATGGGTCTGGGCCACATCAAGCTAATCAAGACGTCAATAAAATTTTTCCTTAACGCATACTTAAGTTAATAACTTGGAAGGAGAGTAATTTAAGATTCCAAAGATTCAAAGAGTTTTGGGTGAGTTAACATAGATGATTTTTTTCTAAAGGGCTTTGGTTACCATTGTGATCAAGTGATGAGTTATTCATCCAAGCAATTTCGTATGAATATTGAAAATTAATGGGACAAGAGTTACCTGAACCATTGAACCTTGTGGTTGGTGCCATTGTGCCTACCACGTGGGCCACTTGTCTCGGGGCTCAAGAGGCTTCTTGTGTATGGTGTAATGAGTTGTTAGGTTACCCACATGTTAAACCTCTTTGTCATATGTCCTCACTATGCTTCAGGATGATGAAGGGGTTCAGACAGGATAACTTGATCACATCACCTAGATCACACCATTATTTCAGATTTGAATTATTATAAGATTTTAGATACTTTGTGATTGAATTTGACTACGCGAAGGATCCTTTATGATTAAATTTAATCATATCATCATTAAAAAAATTATATCATCATTAAAAATAGTTTGATGGTCAAATTCACTTGTGTTATCATTGAATGACATTTTATAGTCATTGAAGGATGCTTTAAAGTAAAGATGACTACATTATTATCGAAGGACATATCATGATCAATAACATAATAGTCAAAAGATACTTCATGATTTGATATCATCAACGTTGAAATATCCTTCATGATCATATTTAATTTAATATAATTAAAAGATGCTTCAAATTTAATCAAACATCATCACTTTTTGAAGCTAATGCTCTCTCGAGTGAAAATGACTTGTTAGCTTGAGAAAGTGGATGAATATTTTGGCTATACACCAACGTTTGACATCCAACAAAATGAAATTTAACATCCATGAGAGTATATATGCTCTCTCAAGTACATTTAGCAGGTTCAAAGCTAAGCACCGAATAAGACAGGATTAAGAACAGTCAAATCATAGAAAGAGTGGATCTCAACCATGTGGTACAAATATTAGAAGAATGCAGAGATCAAACCTTTCTGGTCCTCCAGTAGACAACAGATTAGTGCAAGCTCAGCCTGATGTTTAGTGCTGCAAGGTGTCAATAATAGATTGCTAGGGCAAGGTCATCATTTTGCATGCTTCAACCACAGAAGATGTAAAATCCGATCTCATGAATAAAAATATGTAGCCAATATAAAGAAATAATTCACATTTGGAATCAAAGACGGAGGAAGTTTGCCCGAGCAGTCGTTACTTCTTACAAAATTCGAAGTCCTAAAAGCAAACAGAAAAAATAAATAAAGAAAAAAAAGAAGAGAAATACTAGAACCTAGGGGAACGGAAGAATTAGATTCTAAAACTCAAAAAGGCGCAGTTCAACCATTGATTCTTTCCTCCTAGGAGAAAACCAAGCCAGAATTTTCCCAGATTTTAACTGCCTGAAAGAGTAGCTCAAGCCAAACATGACATCATCAACACAAGGCATGTGCTTCCCAGATGGGGATACCAGGGATACTCTGGAATCCACAGAGAAGACTATGGGCCCTGCCACCTGTAAAAGAAATGGTTTATTGCAAGATCCAGATAATGAAGGAATATAACTTACCTAAATATTATCAAAAACAGCACAAAACTATAAGAAAAGGATATATGATTATTACCAGTTATTAAAAATTATAAGGATTCTATGTTGCTAATGAGTAGTTAAATTTGGTTTAACAATACAACCAGTGGTCCTTTTTTATTAGTGAAATTTCAAATATATATTAGACTTTCCGCTAATAATATACAGAATGTACCAAGTACAGAGTTTAGAATAGCATGTCATATAATGCATCCCTTGGTACTGTTTAGTTCGGTTGCAAAATGCTCATAAAGCTAACCATAGGGTTGTTAAAGAGAGTCACAGTTAAACTAGGTACCTCTCTATAACTATATGTCAAAGAAAAAAAATTATATATTGGACATGGCATCGAGCATTTTATGAAGAGAAAAACAAGAATAAGGTAGAAAGATATACCTGCCGTTGAAGGATTACATTAAGCCTTGGGGTAGCAAGAGGATTAAATTCTGTGTCAACTTGCCGTTTGGTAGTGCTAGATATCAGATGACTGACACCTTTCATAAATGCTGAAGCTGAACAAATGTCCAAGCGAGCACTTATTCTTGTAAGATCATTGAAATCCTTCTTAAATTTTCCAAGCTGAATCGTGTAGCATAATGAGCCAAAGAAGTCTGCATGAAACTGATTTCTTTTAGGATTCGAAATGTTGCCATCTCCAAACCATGCTGCATAAGTACCACCTAAGAAATGAAAGAAAGAAAAAACAAAGATTTATGTCAGAAGCATAAAACTTGTATAAAGACATCAATATCAATCCACAGTTAAATGTTACATCCAAAATTACCCATCGTACATTGTCAAAATCAATTCAACATCCAAATGCACTGCTTTAGTTGCAAAAACCATTTGGGAAGGTAATGACCTTAAGCAAAGAAAAGAAAAGAAAGTAGGGTCTTAAGATGTGGGCCTGATGGGCAAATGTTCAAACAGATTTTAAGGTGAACTAGCACCTAAGCAAAACCATGTACATAAATAAATTCAGACAGAGAGCACAGGCGCTCAACTTAATCTGCTTGAGCCAGCATAGGCTTCCTAGCACGGAATCAACTTGAAATCCCATGCAATGAGAAAACATGAAAAACTAATATTGTGGCCAAGATTGGCTATTTATTAGTGTGGGCACCTAATTTGCCAAGCTAGAAAATGTTAAAACATTCTAATCCAATTTTATCATTCCAGTGAAGATCACAGTCCTAAACCAAACTACTGCTCATGACTCCAAAAGCAAGAGACTAGCAATATATGTAAAACAGAAGTTAGAATACAGTGGCTCCAAATGAAATACAGCCAGAAAAAAATTTGTTCATCAAAACATCTAACTGAATCAACTTTCAGTAATGCAAATCATATAGAACTAAGCTCTACAACAACCTTCGATCAATAACCCAAGTGGCAGGAATGTTCAGAAAACCTTTTTGTAATGCCGTAATGCCAGGTAAAGATAAACTCTATGCATGGCACAAATGAATAGGTCAAAATTCTAAGAACAAGAAAGAACTATAGTTAACACTTGAACAATCAGGTACAAGTAGTTGAGAGTCCTTACGGGAGGTTATTGCTGTCACCAAAGCAATGGCACATGGCTTTGCATACAGGCTGATCCAGTTCGTTAGATCACATTCTGGAAGAACTGGCAGAGGAATTGGCTCCATTGAGGCCAAAATTCGGTGGCCTCAGAAAAGATCAACATAAGAAATAATTTTTTAAGTGTGGTTTGATTATGACCACTAAAGCAGATACCTATGCACCTTTTTCTTAATAGTCATGATATCTATATACTTCTATTGAATTTTTTATTTAAAATCACAAGCCAATCCAGATAGGCCAGCTGACACAAAATGGCCAAATCCAGCAAAACCAAAAACTCTCATCAGGCTCAGGGGACTGCAACTGAAATGATGATTTGGTAAATCAACTTAATATAAATTTGATGAAGGGACCCATTCGTTTTTTACAACTTTGCATTTTTCAGCAAAACCATACGTCATGAGATTAATTAAAAGAAACAAATATTTGAACAAACTATATAATAACTATACAACATCCAAGTGATTGGAATATTCATATAATCATAAGTTTTCTATAAGAAACTCAATAGCTAAATATTATAGATAATTTTCTCACCAATGATTCCTGATATTGTTGCATGGGGTTCTTCAAGTTGTTCATCATAAGAGGATATCCATGCAGGTTTCTTGACCAAATTTCTTGCTCTAGTACTCTTCTCCTGTTCCCTCCAAAAATCCATGCTCTTCTCATATGAAACAGCTGCTTTGGCACATACTCCAGGCAGAAGAGTCAAGGGAATATCAGTAGATGAAGAGTTGAGAGCTTCAGGTTGCCCACTGTTTTTGTGTAAACCAAAACGATACCACAAACCAGAGTCAGGTATTAGAGAAGTTACATCTAGGGATACTGAAGTTGGAACATCCCAATAATTTCCCTTACTGTCCAGAAACAACTCAGGCCATGCTGCTTCTATTGTAACATCATGACTTGGGAGCTGCAAAGGCACAAGTAACCAAGAATTACAGCTAGACAGTAAAATAGCACAGTTCAAGTAGAATGAATCATACAGAACCAAGACAACGATTTATCCCAAAGAGGCACCCAAAGATATGTATCCTAATTTAGGAAACATTTAAAATAAGGTCTGCAAGAGGACAATTATCATTAACTTCATATAATCTAGATTCCTATAACTTCACTTGAAAATTATATTACCTGACATAAATAATTCAAAATTTTAATTACGCTTATTGCGACTAAACTGCATCTGAGTGGTCTATGACAAGAAAGTGCAATAACAAAATCTGCCATAAAAGATGAACTATTTCGTTAAATTTACCTCGTGCAAGAGCATTGCTTTTGCACGTTGGCCCGTCTTATCACCATGTCTTTCCACATTGAAGAGTAACGAGGTCTCCGGTGTCAGAGAAATTTGCGAGAACAAACCAAGTGCATACAGCGACTTGTCCAGAAAATGCTTTGCAACGTCCTTGAACTGAGGCCACTCTAGCTCATCTCCCATTGTCACTTCTTTCTTGATATTTGATATCAATTTTCTTGGACGGAATTGGCCAACTAATCCCATCCACCTAACAATCGTCCAGTATAGGATCACAAGAGCACGCCATCAATTCCTTGCAATAGTACGCGATATAGATCTAGGGATACATAGCAGAATCAGAGGGGAAATGGATGCTTACCAACTGTCGGAGGAGGGGCCGAGGAGGAGGGACTGGATGGCGAAGGAGCCGAGGTCCTTGCGGGGGGTCGGGGCGAAGGAAGGGACGAGGCCGAGGGGGAAGGCGCGGGAGAGGAAGGAGAGCTGCTGCGGGCGGAGGAGGCGGCTCGCCCGGGCCATCCCCAACGGCGCCGCCTCCCCGGGGACGGCTCGGGCCGTGCCCTCCAGGTTTTGCGCCGACGACACGTTCAGGTCCCAGAACGCCGTGTCCATCGCCAGCCGAAGACTCGTCATCACCCTTCTTCTCCGGCCTTCTCCGCCCTCTCTCTATCTATCCACTCCCGCCTTATCCCTCTTTCTCTCTCTCTCTCGCTGCGCACTGCTGAAGCGAAACAGGGGTTTATAGTACATTGTCACATTGGGTTTAGGGAATGGCATTTGAATTGGGCCGTGGCTTTACTACTTTGAGCTTGTTTTGGGCCGAATGGCGTTTTCTGTGAGAACTAATGTAATATTTTTTATCTTTATCATTTCAATTGCTATTATCCTCATTATATAAGAAGCGAAAAAGCATCATAAATGTATAAATATATATTACGTTGTCCGGAGTGAGCATGTTTGGAACATTAATAGAACCCTCCATGCAATCAATTTGCTGATTATTTTAAAAAGGCAAAAAAATATTTTTTCTATCAAATCAAGAAATTGGAGAGCAGTTATTATGTACACAAATTCGGAGATTTAGAGAACAGATACAGAACATGTACTGGATCAGCAATCCGAGAAGTGAACTTCTCCATCACAACCTTCTTATTCAATGTATAAATGTGGTTGCAGATGTCTTGATCATCAGATTTACCAGATAATTAATTCAATGTAACAAAAACCAAATACAACCAAAAGGAAAATGTTTATGTTTTCGTATAAAATTGTACCCCAGTATATAAGTTTCGATGTTATGGTGTTTCTAAGAGTGTTTTTCCAATTTTCTTCTCTAACATCAGCAGTGTTCAGGATTGTTGTACCCTGTCCAGTTCTTCCAATGACGTCCAAAGCTTTGGATCTTCATAGTCCTTTACAAGGAAAGAAGCTCCTGCTTCTATCAGAGACTTCTCAGGATTCCTGGTTGTTAAACCAAAAACAGGCATTCCAGCAGCTACACCGGCTTTTATTCCTGATGCTGAGTCCTTCAGAAATGATGAAGAGAAGTTAGGATTGATGGTAGGAAAGGGGAAAGTCGGGATGAGTGAGAATATAATTTAAGAAAAGCAACCTCGAAAACAAATGAATGTTCAGCAGATGCCTTGAGTTCCTTGAGAGCCTTCAAGTAAGGATCAGGGAATGGTTTAGCTCTCTCACATTCGCTCCCAACTACTACAACTTGGAAGAAATCAGTCAGACCGAGAATTGAAATTATAAGCTCTGCATTAGGCCTTGGGGCGTTAGTGACTGCCGCACGCTTGAGGCCTCGATCCTCGACCCACTTGCATAGCTTGTGAAGACCTTCTATTGGCTTCAACTCTTTAGATACTAACCTGTACATTCAAAAGTGCAATCTCTCCTATGAAAAATAAAATATGTGACACCGTCCCTCAGTGCAACAGTCAGAGATATACCTTCGGAACATTGCTTCCTTGTCATCAACAAATTTAATGGCCTTCTCATGATCCCAGTCAGGAAATAAGATACTAGCAATATCATCATTGTGCCTTCCAGCAATATTTTTTATGAAGAATTCTTCGTCTACGGGGACTCCATTATTATAGCCAATCTGTAAATTTTTTTCAGTCAGAAGCTCAAACTCCACAAGGATTGATTATCACAATTAAAGCTATTGGCAACCATACCTCTAGCAGCATTTCTCGAAAAGCATAATAATGAAGAGGATCCGAATCACACAGGGTTCCATCAACATCAAATAGAACTGCTTCAACCGGAGCAAGTCTAGTAAGAGAACTGCCACAAGTCAAGGAGATAAATCAGTGCTGACCCATATGAGCGAAGCAAAATTCTAATCATAGATTGGACTGAGAAGACATTATCTGTCTGTCTGATCTTGCAAATAAATAGTCAAGTAAACCAATAACAGGACATCTTCAACATTTTATTCAAATACTAACCAGCATAATAGTAACTACTACAATGGTATAGTTACACACTTATCAGTAGCTTAGGAACAACAAATTGAGCATGGATTTTAATAACAAACAAAACTATGATGATTTGTCATTAAAACATTGTCCTACCACAGAAAGCATGCTACTTGACGTTGAAAATCCACTTCTTTAAATGGTTCAAGTAGAAAAAAAGTAAAGAAAAACTGTAGTTGATTTGTTTAGCCAGATCAACCAAGCCGACGCTTTGAATCATCTTAGCAATTCATCACTGACATTTCATTCCTATAACTCACTACAATATTAATTGATATTTATTAGATATTTACACTATGATACAAGTGTACATAAGAACTCTTTGTTGCTATAGCTCTTATTTACTTCAACCTCTTTTTAATTATCAGTCTATCATCTGTGATCTCCACAAAACCACACTGAAATAGAAAAGAATGGAAAATTTCTAAAGAGAGATTCAAAAAGTACATTAAGATTATCTCTGAACAGCCCTAGGTCTCAGACAGGCGCTAATAGTTTTCATATACTCTGAAATGGGATTGATGGTATGATAAAAAAGAAGCACATAAAATCATAAACCATCAATTTTGACCTATGCTTGTCACAAGCAAGTTTAAATTGACCAAAAGAAGGTTAATGGACATCCAACTAGGTCCAACGTAATATTTCAATCGCAAGTAGGGGTGGAAGAGAATAACATCCATCTGAATCCATTTTCATATATGGATGTAGCTGGATGATCAGATAAATGAACATATATCATTTAAATGATCCATGTCCAAATTTTGCTTCATCTTGCTGATACAGGTAGCAATGTCAGTTCAAATCTATCCACACCCATTTATCCATATATCTAGTTTGAATAAAACATCCTATCTAGCAATGAAATATTCTTCCATTCTTCCATTTGTTTGAATAAAACATCCTATCTAGTTGCTATAAAATACTAGACACATGAAATATTCAATTATTTACATATTTATTCATGTTAATCTAATTTGAATATGCATTTGTTTCACATCAATGTCCGAAAATCATAAGTCGATACAAATATAGTTTTTCCAATATCCAATCCAGATTTCATCCATTTTTTCCCCAGTTGCAATTCACAAAAGAAACCATCTACCTCTGCAGAGAGCATTGGAGTTATATCCAGTCCAGATTGGATCCATTTTTGCTTCTACTTGGACTTTGCAAAAGAAACATTCCACCCTCCAAAGCAAGACAGCCAGTGATGTAATTTGATTTCTGTGCTCTCATTAATTATCTCCAGTGTGTTGTGAAATACCATAATCAAACTAGTAAAAATCTCGATGCTAACATTTCCATTTTTTTCGCTACCCATCTCAACATCATTTTCAATTCTTCTTATCTTGAAACAAAGAACTCATAGATCACCTTTCATCCTCAGACGTAGGCAATCGCTCGACTCCAAGCAATAAGGACTCGATTTCCGAGAAGATATCTCGAGTGTTCACGTAAATAGATGCATCTACGATGTCTCGCTACAGACGAGAAGCGACCAGAGAGGGGTAGGAAGCAGTACCTTTCAGGAGCGTGCGAGTCCGGAGAGATCGACATATTTCTCTTAGAAACGAAGGGCAGAAAAAGACGAATCTACGGGAAGGGTGAGGCGGCTCGCCGGATCTCGCTCCTGTTCCTCCTCCTCTCGTCTTCCTTTCCGAGAAAACGGGGGGCTTCTCTTCTGGCAAGCGCTCCCAACACCACCACCGCGTTTAATACTGCCAGGCGAGAGGCTCCTTTTTGGCTTCTCCGTCTCCTATTTTTCCGGGTTTGACCACTTGCTTTGAGAACCACAAACCCCACGTGTATTCTCCGCTGTTCCAAAGAGCCCCTTTTAACACCACGAACCGGGCGGGCATATTCGCACACAGAACAAGAATCGAACACCTCGCACGCACTAAAACTCTCTGCTAATCCGACGGCTACCACCATGAACCGGGCGGCCGAAGCGTCCTCTCCTTCACATTCGCCTACAGGACAAGAATCGAACACCTCGCACGCACTAAAACTCTCTGCTAATCCGACGGCTACCACCATGAACCGGGCGGCCGAAGCGTCCTCTCCTTCACATTCGCCTACAGGACAAGAATCGAACACCTCGCACGCACTAAAACTCTCTGCCAATCCGACGGCTACCACCATGAACCGGGCAGCCGAAGCGCGCTCTCATTCACGTTAGCCTACAGGACAAGAATCGAACACCTCGCACGCACTTTAGACGCGTAATTTCTCACCTACAGAACAAGAATCGAACACCTCGCACGCACTAAAACTCTGCCAATCCGACGGCTACCACCATGAACCGGGAAGCCGAAGCGTCCTCTCCTTCACATTCGCCTACGGGACAAGAATCGAACACCTCTCACGCACTAAACTCTCTGCCAATCCGACGGTTACCACCATGAACCGGGCAGCCGAAGCGTCCTCTCCTTCACATTCGCCTACGGGACAAGAATCGAGCACCTCGCACGCACAAAAATGCTGCCAATCCGACAGCTACCACCATGAACCGGGCAGCCGAAGCGTCCTCTCTTTCACATTCGCCTACGGGACAAGAATCGAGCACCTCGCACGCACTAAAATGCTGCCAATCCGACGGCTACCACCATGAACCGGGAAGCCGAAGCGTCCTCTCCTTCACATTCGCCTACAGGACAAGAATCGAACACCTCACACGCACTAAAACTCTGCCAATCCGACGGCTACCACCATGAACCGGGAAGCCGAAGCGTCCTCTCCTTCACATTCGCCTACGGGACAAGAATCGAGCACCTCGCACGCACAAAAATGCTGCCAATCCGACAGCTACCACCATGAACCGGGCAGCCGAAGCGTCCTCTCCTTCACATTCGCCTACAGGACAAGAATCGAACACCTCGCACGCACTAAAACTCTGCCAATCCGACGGCTATCACCATGAACCGGGCAGAGGAAGCGTCCTCTCCTCCACATTCGCCTAGAGGACAAGAATCGAACACCTCGCACGCACTAAAATTCTCTGCCTATCCGACGGCTACCACCATGAACCGGGCAGCCGAAGCGCGCTCACCTTCACGTTAGCCTCAAGGACAAGAATCGAACACCTCGCACGCACTTTGGACGCGTAATTTCTCGCCGACTGAACAAGAATCGAACACCTCTCACGCACTAAAACTCTCTGCCAATCCGACGGCTACCACCATGAACCGGGCAGCCGAAGCGTCCTCTCCTTCACATTCGCCTACGGGACAAGAATCGAGCACCTGGCACGCACTAAAACTCCGCCAATCCGACGGCTACCGCCATGAACCGGGCAGCCGGAGCGCGCTCTCCGTCACATTCGCCTACAGGACAAGAATCGAACACCTCGCACGCACTTTGGACGCGTAATTTGTCGCATGCGACTCAATTGATGCCATGAACGCGACGTCAGGTCAGGTTGGACTCCAATTGAGTTCGAGCCCTACTCGATCAAACATCACAGTCACCATACGAAAGTTTCCGGGGTGACTCGGCCCTGCTGTCTCCTCGCCTTCAATCTCCGGCAGCAATGGCGAAGAACACGTACTGAATTATTAGTGATGTGAAAGCCTGTATTCATTAGCATATTTGCTAACAAACATCTAATCCGCATCTCCCTTACTGCACATTTTCCTTTGAAATAGGCAAAACTTCTGATGATGTGTAAGTATCGGATAGATTCTCCATGGATATGCATGCATTTATTTATCGGCATTCACTTGACGTGCTATGCTCTCAGTATGGGCGTCAACTCCATCTCCTTATGAACTACTGCTTTGCTCAGTGACCCAACCACGAGTGGCAGTTCATCTGAAGGAAGCAATGAGGCCGCCCTCTTCCACTTGTTTCCTCCTCGCGCTGGCCCTCCTCCTCTATTCCCACCTTCCTCCTGCCGACGCTTCGGTGGAGGAGACATGCGAGGCCGCGGCTGGCAACGACCCCAACATCCACTACGACTTCTGCGTGAAGTCCCTCCATGAAAATCCGGGAAGCTGCTCGGCGGACACGAAGGGGCTGGCAATCATCGCCGCCAACTTGTCGTACCCCAGAGCGGCCGCGACTAAGTCGAAGGTCAAAAGCTTGCTTCAGGTAGCGACGGATCGCAAAGCGAAGCAGTGTCTGCAGACCTGCTTGAGCACCTACAGCGATCTGATCCCCTCCCTCACCGAGTCGATCAGCGCTCTGGAGGATGATCGTCTCTGGGATGCCAAGACGTATCTCAGCGCCACCACGGAGTCGCCGCAGGACTGTGAGGATGGATTTGAGCAGATGCGCGTGTCCTCACCGTTGTCGGAGGAGAACGGTGAGGTGGGGCAGCTTTGCACTATTGCGTTGGCTATCACCAATATGTTGGGCTGATACGCGAGGAAATGTTGGGAGAAGAGTTGTAGCCTTTATGTTATCTTGTCATGCAACCTCTTCCATGCTGAAGAAATGGAATAATTTTATGAAAACAATTATAGGAATTATTATTATTATGATTTATTTTTTTAAAAGGATAAATTATTGGGTCATTTCATTAGTAGTGTTAGGAAAAATATCGCTAGCGTCTTGGTTAGTCGGATGTGATCCGGACTTGTATGCGTAAGATTGTTCGGAGTGTCTCCAAGGTGAAATATCATGCTCCCGATGTATCAATTGCACAAAGACCGAGGTTAAGAGATATTTCCTTTTCTGGTCCATTCGATGCTCAAATTAGTAATCTGAGGTATATTACTATGGACGTAAGTAGTCAAGAGAAATCATTACATTTCGTGAGCTTTTATACCGATTGTTTTTTTCCTCATAAATGATGAAAAAGAAGCTTGTGGTTGCCTTTCTTATCATTAATGATGAGAAGCTTGTAATTTTATCTTTCTCATCATAAATTACAAGAAGAAAGCTTCCTCTTATCCTTTATCATTGGGTGTCATGTGGTAGTGACGAATGTAGTCATTAGTAATCATTACATTTCGCTAGCTTTTATACCGATTGTTTTTTTCCTCATAAATGATGAAAAAGAAGCTTGTGGTTGCCTTTCTTATCATTAATGATGAGAAGCTTGTAATTTTATCTTTCTCATCATAAATTACAAGAAGAAAGCTTCCTCTTATCCTTTATCATTGGGTGTCATGTGGTAGTGACGAATGTAGTCATTAGTATATCCCTTATCATTATCCCCCTAAAGGCATGATTGGAGGCTTTTTCGAGAGAGACTCAAAGTATGATATTTAAGTTATCCGACACATAAGCATTCGAGATTTTCTTTTGTGGGTTGAGTTTTCCCGACGCACACGTCTCGGGTAAACTCTACCTTGTGCCTTTTGTAATGGTAAATTTTTCTTCACATGGGTTGAATTTTTTTTATTTATGTGCATCGAGTACATTTTACCTTATGCCTTTGCCATAACGGATTTTTTTTCACATGGGTCAGCTTTTCTCAACTCATATACTTAAGGCACATTTTACCTTATGTCTCCGTCATGGTGGATTTTCCTTCATGCGGGTCAGGTTTTCCCGATTCACGCGTCTTGGGCACATTTGGCTTTGTGCCTTCATCATAGCGGATTTCTTTTCACATGATCGGGTTTTCCTGACTCATGCGTCTTGGGCATATTTGGCTTTGTGCTTCTATAGTAGCAGATTTCTCTTCATGCAGGTCGGGTTTTCCCGACTCACATCTTGGGCACATTTAGCCTTATGTCTATGTTGTAGTAGATTTCTTTTCACATGGGTTAAGTTTCCTAACTCATGTGTCTTGAGTGTATTTGGCCTTGCGTTTCCACCGTAGCAAATTTTTCTTCATGTGGGTTGGGTTTTCCCGAGTCATGCATCTCAAGCGCATTTGGTCTTACCCCTATATCATGACAAATTACCTTAACATGAGTCAAGTTTCTTAACTCACATGCCTCGAGCACATTTGGCCCTATGCCTCTATCATGGTGAATATACCTTGGCACGGGTCGAGTTTCCTGATTCACACACCTAGAGCATATTTATCCTTGCAGCTTCATCATGGCAGATTTACCTTAGTACAGGTCGAGTTTCTTGACTCGCATGCCTCAGGCACATATGACCTTGCACTTCTATCATGGTGGATTTACATTAGTGTGGGTCGGGTTTCTTGACTTATACGCCTCAAGTACATTTGACCTTCTGCCGCCATCGTGATGGATTTATCTTGGCGTAGGTTAGGTTTCCCAACTTATATGTCTCGGGCACATTTGGCCCTACGCCTCCACCATGGCAAATATAGCTTGGTACGAGTCAGGTTTCCTGACTTATACACCTTAGGCACATTGGCCCTGTGCCTCCGCCATAGTGATGTGGGTCGAGTTTCCCAACTCACATGCCTTAGACACAATTGGTCTTATGCCTTTGTTGCGGTAGAGGATATACATTGGCGCGGGTCGGGTTTCCCAACTTACATGTTTTTAGCACATTTGGTCCTCCACCTCCGTCGTGGTGAATTTACCTTGGCATGGGTCAGGTTTCTCGACTCACACCTCAGGCATATTTGGCCTTACACCTCCATTATGGTAAATTTACATTGGAGCGGGTTGGATTTCTTAACTCATATGCTTCCGGCACACCTCTCTACTATGGCAGGTTTCAAGTCCGCCATGGTAGGTTTCAATTCATCTCTTTGTTATAGTAGATTTTGGATCTCCCCGTTATGGTGGCTTTCAAGTTCTTGCTCTACTATGGTGGATTTCAAGTCCTCTCTCCACTGTGATAGGTCTCGAAATTTTCTGCCATCATAGGCCTCTTAGGATTTGTTCCTAAAGGAACACTTGTCTTGATCGTGAAAGGAGAGAGACTAGTCTCCTCCTTATAAATCTTCTCCCCCATAAGGTGGAATTCATTCCTCTATTTGAGCCTCTAGAGTCCAGAGTTTTCAGAGCCTTGGGAGTTCTCAACCTTGTCCCTAGAGCCTCCTTAGGTGTATCTCCTCTCTTGCCCCAATGCATAATAAGGTAGGTCAGTGTTTGATCCTTCATCCCGATATTAGTTCTACTCTTTTTTCTCAAGTTAGGATGTCTCTCCTCTCTCGTACAAGTTCTTCCCAAACCTCTAGTCACTAGTCAGTCAAGGTTTGTTCTTTATCTTCAAACAGTTCGAGGGCGAAGGAGGTTATGTCCTCTTCATCAAAAGGGGCCTCTCCTATGAATAAGGATTCTTCAAGACTTGGAGAGCATGAGGAATTCTCATAACTACGATTCAGTGGTGAGTATGCCTCTCTTAGATCACTTGTAAAGTAGGTATTTTATCTTGACCGAGTTTGACCTATAAGTTCCTTGACCCAGTTAGTGCCCTTTCGATCTTGTCCTAGGGTCTTTCTGCTTGTCTTGTAATGCTCTTAAGGTGAGCATTCATCTTCCTTTTCATATTGTAATAGTGTCTTATCTTCAATGGTGGAGAATATTGCTTTCCTAAATAACACCCAACTCGTGGTGCTAGATGATAGTGTTTATCGAGGAATGTTGATGTGCTAACATTACTTCGACCCACACCCTCTTTGTCACTTATTTTTTATTGTGCAAGAGGAGAAGTGGTTACTACTTAGCTGCTTGGGGGGACTTCAAGGTTAGTGGTGCCCCTTCCAACAAGGGTTGGAAGGAGCACTCTTTTCTCGTGAGTTCAAGTCAAGATAGAGGATTTAGCCTCACCTAGTTAGCACATTACATTGATAACACTCCTCCCTTCCTATTAGATGAGGAGGCGGATAAAGTGCTTCGATTGAGAGATATACTTTCTTTCTTTGAGGCTGTCCGAAAAATGGATGAGGAATGGCTAATCAATGTGGGTCTCAGCCTAACACCTCGGGGTACGACTCGAACTTCCCCTTGCTTTACTTGACCTTTCTTTTTATTCTTCAACTTTGTGATTTGGATCCTTGACAAACATGAATCTACTTGCCTTGAAAAGGAATGAGTCCAACTCTTTGTCAGGAATGACAAAGCCCCATTCAGTCCTGATGATCGCCCATGAGCCATTAGTAGAAGCGTTAGATCTGCCTCGGTCTAGTTGTCATGGCAGTAGCGACTGACCAAAAGAGAAACATAAGGTTATAGTAAAGAATACCCCATACCCTAGAAATGGAGCATCCCCCACCCCAACTACAATGCCAATGCCTCTAGAAGGCCAAAGTTCTAAGTTGTGCTCATAATCTAAGGGGAGCATGACACAATTGATGTTGCACCTATGCAAGGGGAAGCCCTTGCCTTTCACGGTCTTACAGCCCTAGTGGGAAGGTTTGTGGGAGATGCAAAATATATGGGGTGAAGGCTTGATTAAGAAAAAGTACTGCCATGGATCCCTCTACCCGAGGATGGCGAAGCAGTTATATTGCTCCCCTCGGAGGTCCTGATCGACACCTACTACCGAAATGAAGTGGTGATAAATTAGGCTACTGCTAACTCCTTTGGCTTTGCTTTGCTAACTTGTACATTTTCAATTTGCAACATCACCACTACGTGATGGCTCTCATCGATCATGTTTGAGATGCTAGAGTCATCATTCACCACCAATATACTATGGTTGATGACCTTCAAGCTGAGGTTGAGGAGTTGAAGAAAGGGGGAGCCTCTTCTGCTATCACTGAGGTGGAGGCTTGGGCTGGCCTTGCCAAGCAACTGAAGGAGATCTGATGCCACAACTGTGCGATGGAGGGCGAGCTTCTACAGCTCACCCAAGAACTAGACACGGTGAAGATGCATAACTCGGAGCTCACCTAGGAGCTAGACACAATGAAGATGCATAACTCGGATGTCGTCGAGCTATAACAACTATTGAGGAGGCCTACAAGCTAAAGGATGCATAGGAGGGTGAGCGAAGCCACATACCAAAGTACCGAGAGGAAGCTATTGCTGATTATAAAGCATCCATGAGATTTAAGAAGGGTTTAGAGAGGACGGTATGGGTTTCATACCAGTTTAGGTACTAGATCGTCTTAGCTCACTTCAAGGTGAGATATCCTGAGCTAAAGCTCGAGAAGAATCTATTCACATATTATTCTAAGGACCAAAATATCTCGATGGTGGCTAAGGTGCCCTTCGATGACAACACCGACTTGCCTCCTCACCCTATTGCCTAAATTATTACCTACAATTGTCAATCTCTCCCTTTTTATTTTTAGTCATTTGGTTGGTCTGACTCATTCCTTTTTTTTGCTTTATTGGTATTTTATTTTGATAGGTCGAGGCTTTGTCTCAAATGTAAAAGCCCAACTTAGTAGGTGTAGGTTCTTTTTAGGAGCAATGTAACTCTCTTTTCTTACTTTACAACTGGTACTTTAAATATACATCTATCAACCAATACCCTAAGCCTAGTAGGTCAACATTTAATGCTGGGGAGCAGCCTTTCCTGGCTTGCAACATCCAAGGCCTTAGGCATAAAACTTCTTCAAGTTAGCAATGTGCCACGTTCTCGGAAATGTTACACCCTCCGTTGTCTCAAGGTGATATGTTCCATCTCAAACAACTTCAACAACTTGGTAGGGCCCTTCCCAATTTGGTGCTAAGTTCTCCCAAGACTTGGTTGGGTTGCTGACCTTTGCCTTTGGGAGTACTACATCCCCTAGTTCAACCCTCTGAGGGTGGACTCCTCGGTCATAGAGCTTAGCCACCACCTTGTTGTATCTCAATTCTCATAGATGTGCTTTGGCTCTAACTTCGCTAATAAGGTCGAGTCTGGCTCGAAGTCCTTCTTTGAAGGATTTTTTATTAAAGCTCTCAACCCGAGGTGTTGGGAAGACTATCTCAGGTGGTTCAACAACCTAAGTATCAAATGCTAGTCATAAGTGCCTTACAAGCTAATCACGTGAGTGATGGCACGTGTGATCCAACATACAATCTTTTTGCTAATTATTATTATGGTATTTTCTCACTTTATATTATTTGTTGCATATATATTGTGATATACATGGATTTGTGTAATGAAAATCGAATCGTGATGAGATCACGATAATGAGATCGATTCACCTTTAAACACAGAATCTAAATAATCCTGATCATAGGTTACTTGAGAGAGACATCGAGATAACCAAACAAGCTAGTCTATTGTATACTCATTCATATAATGGAGGTGTCTGGTCTTATAACTGCTCGTGTAAGATCATTCATATAATGGAGGTGTCTGGTCTTATAGCTGCTCGTGTGAGAACACTATGGATATAGTCCAAGTGCTCATTGGATAATAAGTTCACTAATTGATCCACTAACGGAATGTTGGATGATTGATCTGCAAGCAACAACAAGAGAAAGGATTAGGGTTCTATGGACAAAAGATATTTTTTCCCCTATGAACTTTAGAAATTTTATAGTTTGTACTTTCTATCAAAATTACCTAAATACCCTTTATAATTCAGAAAAAATTTGCATGTCTCGACTTTTAAAAAAATATTAGTTAATTAAAAGGTTTAATTAATTATTATTATTTATCTAGTAGTCCTATATAATGATATATACATATGATGTATGATGTTGATAGATAATCATGGATCGTATGATGTGATATATGTGTGTGATGTGATTATTATTATTATTATTATTGAGGCATACGAGGCTTCAAGTGGATTCAAACTTAGAGACTAAAAGTGTCTCATCCCGGGTTTCTTGGGTCCTAGCGGTACCATCGCCTATGCTGGGCGGTACCACCGTTTGTGTTAGGCGGTACCACCACCTGACAGTCTCTCGGAGACTATGTCTGGGCAGTACCATCGCCTGACATAGTCTCTGAGACTATGCCACGACGGTGCCACCTATTGGGTCACTATTTGGGCTTTTTCACTTGGCCCAACACAACTCAAACTTGAGCCCAATTGGCCCCTAATTGAGTTGGTCTAATTACATTCTAAACTGACTCAATTAGACTCTAAACTAACTCGATTTAGACATAATCGATTACAAGCGAATCCTTTATTGTTTGGCATGTCATTGGTTCTTCCGACACTTCATCCAATCCTTCGACGCATCGTCCTCTCTTTCGACGTATTGCCCAATCAGCATATTGTCTTCTCGCAACATCTAATCTCCTTTGCACAATGTCACATCTTCTTGGCTCGATGCCCGAATTCATGGACTGAAGCCTTCTACTGACACATCGATCGATCCTCCAGCTCGACATCAAATCTTCTTACATGTTTGCTTTGACCCAACATCCGATTCCTCTGCTTTAATCGATTTGCCTCTTCTGATCGAAGCTAGACCTGCGTCACTCAAACACACTTTAGATAAACATTATCAATTGGTTTCATCATCAAAATTCGAGATTCAACAATCTCCTCCTTTTTGATGATGATAACCAATTGATGACGGAGTTAACCTTAACTCCCTCTATCAATATGCTATATTGATAGAACCTTGAATTTAAATTGAATTCAAGTCAAAGCAAATTTAATCAAATAATCATTATGAGTCCAAGCAACATAAAATCATGCATAATCAAATTTCCATACATCATTCCATGCATGATCATCAATATAACTTCTCCCCCTTTGTCATCAATAAAAAGGAGAAGTGCAACTATGCAAGCTAGTAAGATAGCAAGTATTGACCATGCAAGCTAGCAAGTTTTAGAAAAAGAATGCAAGATCGTATTTTTTTTCTCCATGCAATTTGCAAGCTAGCAAATTTTTGCTTCCTTCATAATGTTCGAGCTAGTAATTTTTGCTTCCTTTGCAAAGTGTAAGTTTCTAAATTTTGCATCTTGAGCTAGCAATTTTTCTCCTCCTTTGTCATCGTCGAAAAGAAGGGAAGAATATAATATTGTAATTCTTTTCCTTTTACATCAATTTCTAAATCATGACAAAGGTAAAGTATAATTCTTAATTCAATATGTTTATGCATCATTCCAAATCATAAATAATTCAAATCATGATGGTATCAAAATATCAAATTACATTACATCCTACCATGCATGATCATAACTTCTCATTTGTATGCATCAA
>LVTN01000265.1:173492-188471 GCA_001649415.1 Musa itinerans | reverse complement strand
CCTAATTGAGTTGGTCTAATTACATTCTAAACTGACTCAATTAGACTCTAAATTAACTTGATCTAGACATAATTGATTACAAGCAAATCCTTTGTTGTCCGGTATGTCATTGGTTCTTCTAACGCTTCATCCGATCCTTCGGCGCATCGTCCTCTCCTTTGGCATATTGCCCAATCAGCATGTTGTCTTCTCACAACATATGATCTCCTTGGTGCAATGTCCGATCTTCTTGGCCCGATGCCTGAATTCACTGCCGAAGCCTTTTGCCGACACGTCGACCGATCCTTCGGCCCGACATCCAGTCTTCTGGCATGTTTGCTCCGGCCCAATGTCTGATTCCTCCTGATTTAATCGATTTACCTCTTCTGATCGAAGCTATTCCTGTGTTACTTAAACACACATTAGATAAACACTATCAATTGGTTTCATCATCAAAATCTGAGATTCAACAAAGACAAGGCAAAGGCGCAGGGCTATTGAGGCTTAGCAAAGGAGGCCGAGCAGAGTCGCGAGGAGGCCTGGTGGGCACTATCGAGGATAAGGCAAAGGCTTTAGGCTGCTAAGGCCTGGTGCTGCCGAGGATGAGGTGGAGGTGCTAAACTGCTAAGGCTTGGTTCTTAGGCTATCCTTGGTATTGCTGAGGACAAGGCAGAGGCATTGGGCTACTGAAGCCTGATTTCCTAAGCTGTTGTTGGTGTTGCCGAGGACAAGGCAAAGGCGTTGGGCTACTGAGGCTGGTTCTTGGTCTATCCTTGGCACTGTCAAGGATGAGACGAAGGCGTTGGGTTACTGAAGCCTAGTTTCCTAGGTTATCCTTAGCATTGCTAAGGATGAGGCAAAGGCATTGGGTTACTGAAGCCTAGTTTCCTCAACTATCCTTTGCATTGCTGAGGACGAGGCGGAGGCACTAGGCTGCTGAGATCTGGTTCTTGGGCTATCCTTGGCGCTACTGAGAATGAGGCAGAGGCACTAGGCTATCGAGGCTTGGTTTCTTGGACTGTCCTTGGTGCTACCAAGGATGAGGCGGATACATAGGGCTGTTGAAGCCTGCATCCCTAGGTTGTCCCCAACACTACCGAGGATGAGGTAGAGGCGGAGTTGAGCTTTCACTGAGGGTTCACAAGAGTCATCAGACTAGGCCTCAAACTTTGGTAAGGCTATGATGCGTCTTGGCGGTATGCTACACTTTACCATCGAAAGGTGCGGTGCTAGGCCACTTGTCCCTATTGGCTGAAGAAATCCTTAAAAGATGAGGTGTGGACTCCTCGATTAGACTTTGGGAAGATGAGGTGTAGTTGGCGATTTGAGGACGAGGCATTGTGTCAGGGTTACTGACTGAGTCAATTGAGGAAGTGGGGTGATAGTTTGCATCATGCTAGTAAGAGTTTGGACTCGCTGTGTGAGGCTCAGGAATGCTTCTTGTGTGAAAATTTAGGGGCAACATCACATGCGCAGCGGAAGAATAGAAAACAAAAATCCCCAAATTCTCATAAATTGTGTTCGTTGTCGTGTGTAGATTGGTGCACAAAATCCATAAAACCGAAAACTACGTATATGAAAGATTCTGTTTTACCTAGGGAGATCGTATATCCTTGAATCCCTATAGATATGTAGAAGAGGATGAAGGAGGTCAAGCGTCTTCCTCTCTAGTGGTGATCCACACAATAGGGTTACGATGACGCTCCTCAAATCTCTAAGCTTGTTATCTGAGGAGGAGAGGGGAGAGGAGAATAGGATATGACAACCAAGAGAAGCTCTAGCCTATGAGTCTTTAGTTCCCTCATATTTATAGAGGTTCCTTGTCACCCTAATGGATCCTGTCCTATTGGGTATTGGATCTTCATCCAACTACCCAAGTCTCTTAGATTAGTGGATCTCTATCCAATAATATCTTATTGGCTCTTATTGGATCTCATCCATAGGATCCAATAATTCAAGGGCTTATTGGATATCCCATAAGATAGGGGCTCCGGTAGATATCTTATATCCGAACCTCTACTCGTCGCAATGCCTAGCATATGTGTGTGACCCTCTAGGCCTAATATCGAGCCGGCCGTGAGTCATACTTGTTAGAACTTCTTTTGGCTCGGTGAATTATTATCTTCATAATAATTCACTTGACTCATCGACTGCAAACGTACTAGGCCATTATGCCGCAGCCCCTAGACGAGACAAGGGAATCTAATCCTTTGTGCATGTCTGTCTTCAATTACCATATATCTATAGTCCTTTATCCATCTAATACCTTAAAAATCGTATACTGGGCATAATACTATCAGACCCATATAGTTTCTACTCAAGTCTCACTCTAATCAGATTCTCCCAGAGAACTCTTTCTCTCTCAATCCGAATGACCCTAGCTAGGGATTTGTCTGAGCAAGGACACTTGGGATATTCCTCTCATGATATCGAGAGTGGATGATCCTCTATCGACACTCAATAGCCCTTATAAGGTTGGCTACCACTCCCGATAACCAACTGTGCTAGATTTGGAACATCTAGACCTATAAGTATGGTATCAAAGATTGGAGTACTCATACAGGACATCCTTTGTGTCTTAAGTCTAAGGACCGGATATACAATTGAGACTACAGAATCACTGTCTAACAATAAGGCATCATCAACCATCCAACATTCCGTGAGCAGATCAATCAGTGAACTCATTCTCTAATGAGCATTTGCACTGTATCCCTAGTGTCCCCACACGAGCAGCTATGAAACCAGCCACCTCCATCATATATACGGGTATATAGTACACTAGTTTGTCTGGTTATCTCGATGTCCATCTCGAGCAACCTATGACCGAGTTTATTTATGATATGTGTTTAAAGGCGAATTAGTCTCATTATTGTGATCTCATCACGATCCGATTCCTATTTCATAGATCCATGGACATCACAATATATTCATGCAATATATAATATAAAGTGATAAAATATCAAATAATATAATAAGCAGAAAAAATGCATATCATGTCACACGTGTCATCACTCATGTGATTGGCTTACAGGGCACCTATGACCAGCACTTATGACAGGGCAAGCAAGGGGCTTGTCTCTAGTCCTGGGGGGGAGCCCTAGATCGTTGAGTAGGTGCCAGTAGGGCCCTGATGCCAAGGCTGAGGTGGAGGCATCGTTTTGTTAAAATTGGGTACATGCCTTCTTATCTCGAGGGGGGCTTGGGACCGAAGGTAACATCCCTTTGCTCAAACATTCGTTGGGAGGAGTCATAGAAGGATGTGCTTGCGATGTTCAGTGCTCCTTTTAGCGCCAAAATGATGGTGCTATAAGTACCATCGACTAGTGAGTCAGCACGGTTGGTTCACTACTGAAGGTGCAAGCTCATCCATGTGCCTCTTAATGACTGACATGGGAGACTTGGTGAGATGAGACGACTTAGGTTGTTCGGTTGAATGTCATTCTATTAGTGAGGTCGTAGTTCGGGTTGGCTGACGATCCTGCATGACAAGCTAGTGTTGGGGGTTGCCCGGTGTGGCCCTTCTTATGCTTAAATCAACGAAGGGGAGAAGACAATAGTGTAAACTATATGACTGAGTTAGTATGTAGAGAGGCCCCCTTGGCGTCTGCTTAGGGGTAGTTTTTATACCACTCTGGTGATCTACTATTTGTAGGTTGTTAGCGTCCATCGATATTTCAGGTGGGCGGTTCATTTGTTATAGGGCTACTATTCTGATCCTGTGCTATGCGGAGCTATCCCCCCACTTTCGAGTGTCGCTTTGTGTAATTTCGAGCAACGTGGATTCTGTTTTGCGTCGCTTTTGAGCCGAGCGACGTTGCTTAGGGACACGGCTATTTTTGAGTCAGGTTGTGTATGGGTGACTCCGACTAGAGTGACACCACATGTGATATGAGATAACTACCAATTAGGTGGTACCAAAATATCCTATATTAGATCCCATGGTCTTTGAGGAACTGGGTGAATTTTGTACTCAACAACTCACCTCCTCGATCTGATCTAAGAGTCTTGATACTCTTTTCAGTCTAGTTTTTTACCTTATTCTTATCTTTTTTGAATATCTTGAAGATTTCAAACTTGTACTTCATTAAGAATACATGTCCATACATAGAGAAATCATCAATGAATGTAATAAAATATGAATAACCACCTATGGCCTAAGTTGACATAGGATCATATACATTAATATGTCTGAGTTCTAATAACTTTGTGGCTCTCTCTCCGGTTCCACTAAATGAAGAGTTGGTCAATTTTCCTTAAAGGCAAGACTCACAAGTTACATATGATTCATAATCAAATGGATCTAAGTATTTATCCTTCAATAACCTTTGGATTCTACCTTCATGGATATAACATAGCTTACAAGACCACAAGTATGCATCATTCACCTCATCTCGCTTCCTCTTAGACACATCAACATTCATAACATATGGAGTAATATTCTAAAATACATAAACCATTATTTAATATTCCTCTATTGATGATCTCATCATCCAAAATTAGTGAACAACCATTGTTCTCATAAACTATTTTGTATCTACTATTTGTCAAACAAGAAATAGAAATAATATTTTTTTATGATAAGAAAAATGAAATAGCATGCATCTAATGCAAGAATAGCTCCACCAGGCAATTATAGGGTGACCTTGCTAATGGTAATAGTAGCAACCTTTGCATCATTCTTCATCCTAAGGTCCACCTGTTCTCTCTCCAATCTCCTAGGCCTTACTAGAACCTACAATGAATTGCAAATATAAGATGCACTACCAGTATCCAATACCCATGCATTATCATAACTTTCAAACAAATAGAGATCAATCATGAATATACCTAAAGCTTCTGCTTCACGTTTTCTACAAGGTACTCCTTGTAGTTTCTCTTCCAATGCCTACTTTATCATAGTGGAAGCATTGTCCTTTTTCCTTTGTCGGGTCCCTTTTAGTAATCTTTATCTTTCCTAGCTTGCTCTTGCCCTTCTTAAGGGACTTCTTTGCCTTCCTTTACTTTTTGGTTTCACTAACATAGAGAACTAACTTCTCTTTCTTGATGATGCTCTCAACCTTCCTCAATATATTAAGGAGCTTAAGGAGAGTCACCTCAAGCTTGTTCATGTTAAAATTTATTATGAACTATGAAAATGAATCTGAGAGGGATTGAAGTATAAGATCTACATATAGGTTATCCTCTATACTATTCTAAGACCCGTGAGCTTCTCTATCCACTCAATCATCTTAAGGACATGATTCTAAAATGATGTCCCCTCAGTCATCTTTACGCGAAAGAAACTCTTAGATATCTCATATCATTGGGTCATTCTATATTCCTCAAACAATTTATGAAGATGGAGGAGGATAGATTTAGCATCCATTTTTTCATGCAGCCTCCATAACTCGGGAGTCATAGAGCCCAACATGTAATACTGAGCAAGAGTGGAATCATCTATATACTTCACGTAGTAAAGAATCTCATCCTCATTTGCTCCTTTCATAGGCACGAGCACAACTGTATCAAGGACATACGTGATTTTCTCTATCATGAGAACAATTCTTAAGTTGTGGAGTCAATCGGTATAGTTTAGACTAGTGAGACGGTTGACATCTAGTATGCCACATAAGTGATTTGCAAGCAATATATTTCTAAAAAGTAAAGATGTAGTAGAAAATAAATAACATATAGATTTAGAATTTGAGAAAAATAATTAAGACATGGACTTTTATCTTATTTTACTCCCATTATTTTCTCACGGAACACATGACACCATCCGACATATTAATAAAAAATCTCTAATAAATTTCTAGTGTGGATCAAGACCCAATTGGTATCTTAGTATGACCTCGAGGGATTTGATTAATCACACTATATCATAGGCAAGATCTTAAATACCAATATAGGTGAACCTCGAGGGACTCAACCAACTCAGCCTATATCAAAAAATGATTTCTATCTATAATGATGGAAGGTCGCATGGGTCAATCTAATTACCTCATGTTTGTCAAGGCAATTAGATATAGCCTCAAGGGACTTAGCCAAGCAAACCATGTCCTCATGTCACCCGTAACATCTCTATGTTGTAGGCAAAATCTCAAATTTCAATATAGATAAGCCTCGAGAGACTCAATCAACTCAGCCTATATCAAAAAATGATTTTTGTCTATAATGATGGAAGGCCTCATGGGTCAATCGAATTACTTTACGTTTACCAACTTAATATTATTATTATAGGGGTTTTTTTATTCGATTCGGTCTCATAGTTAAATATATCATATCATACACATATATTTAACATATATTTACATCACAAGTATATATATGTATATATACATACATATATGTATGTGTATATACATATATATATATATATATATATATATGTATATATATATGTATATGTATGTATGTATGTATATATATATATATATATATACATATATATATATATGTATATGTATATATATATATATATACATATACATACATACATATACATATATATACATATATATATATATATATTCATACACACACACATATATACACCATATATATAAGCAAATATATGATCATGGACCATAAACTAGTGTGATCAAGCCTAAGCCAAAAGGTACGATTATTCATAAAATCTCTGTGTGTCTCGATGCATCTCCATACCCAATGATCATTCCTCTTATCCTCATTAGTCCTGTCGGTACCTCGGCGCACCTCCATGCTCGATGATCATTCGTTTCGTCCTCATCGGTCCTCGGCACCTCCATACTCCCACTACACTTTCTCATACAATTATAACTCAATTACACGCACACATGCCCAAACATGTACATATCATATATAAGAGAAACCTTGATCTTATCAAGGGGAGATATAACATTGAGGGAGATAGAAATACATATCGGATTTAATAAGAGAGAGAGGGAGGCTTGTAGGCCTCAAGAATATTCACGTACGCATATCACACATGGTCCATGATCATCTGCTAACATCATACATCGCATGTATTGTATATATCGGACTAACTATGTAATGATTAATTAAATTCTTTAATTAATTTTGGATAACTCTTAATTAATTAGACTTGGATTAACTGTTAATCCAATTTGGGAAACTCTAGCAAATCCATGGTGCAAGGTGCCCCTAGCGGCTAGAAAACCTTGGTCGACTAGGAAACCCTAGCTACCAAGGCTGCCCTCAACTAAGCATCCCTTGGCTAGGCCGAGAGTAACAAGGGCTACTCTCGGCCAAGGTTACAGGGCAATAATCCTTGTTGACCTTTTCCTTGTCAAATCTGATGTTGACAAGTTTTTAGATGACTGAACACTTCATATGCCAAAAACTACGCTATTCTAATCACAAATCGGTGAAAACATAATTAGTTTACGAGAAAACCGATTCTACATAGCATGTAGTTAATAATCGATCATCACACGAGCAACCTAGCTATGATACAACTATTGGAAAACCTTAGGGAGCATCACAAGTGCTACAAAAAATAAAAATAAATTTTAATTTTCCAAAACGGATTTATCAGATCGTCGTGTGATGATCGAGAGCATAAAACTCGAGAAACCAAAAATTGCATAAGGGGTGTGAGATGTTCTCACCTAGAGGAACTCATATATCCCCTAAGATCACAAATCCTAGTCCATGGATGAAGGAGCTCTCACGAACTCCTCTCTAGCTATGGTCCACACGATGGACATAGCAACGATGCACCTCCTCGTGTAGCGCATTCTTTCCTCACAATTACACACCACTATGTAATAGCAAGCAAGGAGGGATCAGTCCCTCTTGCTATCCTCTCGCATGAGAGAGGGGGTTGACGGCCAGAGGAAGAAGGGGGGAAATAGATGAGGAGGGTGGTAGCTATAGAGGTCTAGCCTATGATCCTTTGAGTCCTAACTCATATTTGTATATAGCCTCCTTTAACTAACCCTAATGGATCCTACCTTAATGGGTATTAGAACTCTATCTAATTATCCCTGGCTTAACAAATATTGGATCCCTATATAATAACTATTGTAAGCTCTATTAAGACTCACTTAATGGATCTATTAAAAGATAGACTTATTGGATATCCTATATCCAATCCTCTATTCGTCGTATTGTCCACCATATGTGTGTGACCCTCAGCCCAATACCGACCTGGTCGTAAGTTGCACCTATACAAACTTCTTCTAACTTAGTGAATTATTATCTTATAATAATTCACGCCACTCATCAACTATAGATGTACCAAGTCATTATGCTATAGTCCTCAGATGGTACAAGGGGATCTAATACATTGGACCTATCTGTCCTTAGTTACCCTGTATCTATGATCATTCATCTATCTAATATCTTAGAGACCATATACCAAGCATAATATTGTCAGGCCCATACAGAATCTATCTGAGTCTCACTCTAATTGAATTCTCTTAGAGAACTCTCTCAATCCAAATCTCATGCTTATCGGATTCATTATGATTCGATTAACCCTGGCCAAGGATTTGCCAGAGTGAGAATATATCGGATATTCTTTTCATGATGCCAAGAGTGGATGATCATCTATTGACACTCAATTACCTTTGTAAGGTTGGTTGTTATTCCCAATGACCGTCTATACTAGATTCGGAACTTCCAGACATATAAGTCTGATATCAAAGTACGGAGTACTCAAATAATATATTCTTGGTGTCTCAAGTCTAAGGACCGGAGACAAAATTGAGACTATGGAATCACTATTTGACGATGAGGTATCTTTAACCATCTAGCATTTCATAAGTATATTATTCAGTGAACTCATTCTCCAATGAGCACATATATTATATCTCTAGTGTCCCCATACAAGCAGCTATAAGACCAACTGCCTCCATCATATGGACGGGTATATAGTACACCATCATTCATTATGATTCGATTAACCCTGGCCAAGGATTTGCCAGAGTGAGAATATATAGGATATTCTTTTCATGATGCCAAGAGTGGATGATCATCTATTGACACTCAATTACCTTTGTAAGGTTGGTTGTTATTCCCAATGACCGTCTATACTAGATTCGGAACTTCCAGACATATAAGTCTGATATCAAAGTACGGAGTACTCAAATAATATATTCTTGGTGTCTCAAGTCTAAGGACCGGAGACAAAATTGAGACTATGGAATCACTATTTGACGATGAGGTATCTTTAACCATCTAGCATTTCATAAGTATATTATTCAGTGAACTCATTCTCCAATGAGCACATATATTATATCTCTAGTGTCCCCATACAAGCAGCTATAAGACCAACTGCCTCCATCATATGGACGGGTATATAGTACACCATCTATCCGGTTACCTCGATGTCCTTCCCGAGTAACCTATGACCAGAAATATTTATGATCTATGTTTAAAGGTTAATTGGTCTCATTATCATAATCTCATCATGATCTAATTTTCATTACACAAATTCAAGGACATCACAATATATATTTATCACATAACATAAAGTGAGAAAATATCATTATTAATATTAATCAAAAAAGATTATGCAGCATATCACACATACCATCACTCACATGATTGGCTTGTAGGGCACCTGTAACTAGCATGGTCATCGGGCGACCTCTTCACCAATGACCAGAAAAGATGAGAGGGCTTAAGCCATATTATAAAGACTTGAGTCATGAGTAATGGATAGTCTTCTTTCGTACCTCGGATTTTGTTAGTGAATGAAGTGACGAAGTTGGAGAGTGTCTCTTCCTCCCCTTGCTTAAGTTCGAGTAACATTACTGTCGATAGCCTTAAGCGTACATTTCTAAGTAGAGGTCAAACACTTTTGTGAACTGAACAAAGGAGGCAACCAAGAGTGGCTTCAGATGAGTGCACCACTCTCACACTGGGCCTCTTAGAATCATCTGGGAATGCATAGCACATTAGAGCATTCGAGATGCCACAGAGAGACATCTGGGTGCGGAAGGTGATAGTGTGTTCAACCAAGTCGATACTATCGTTAAAGACTTCCAGCGATAGGAGGCAAAAGTTGGTCAAGAATTGTTCCTCTTGGATGTTCTGAGTGAATAGGATTCGAACCGAGGTGGGATCGACTAGATTCTCCCCCTTGGACTGTTGGAACTCTTGTCACATCTCATCTAGGCGTTGATCCATTTGCCTTAATTGGACCCTTAAGGGTGCTCCTTTAGCTAGTAGTTTTGTAGACCTCGAGCGATCCTAAGATGTTGGCATTGCATTAGTTGGGGGATTCTAATGAGTGCCAATGGCAATTGAGGTGTTGACTGTGGCTGAGATAATGGTGCCACTTGTTGGGTTAGCTACGGTAACATCTAGGCGATAGCCTACAATATGCCTGTAAGCATCTACACCTGATGGGTGAGGTTTGGGAACACCTTAGTGGGGATGAGTAGGTAGCTCGAGTTTGTCCTTAGGGTTGAGGGGCCTGGGTCATTGTGTTGGGAAATCTTTGGGGTGACATCACATGCGCAGTAGAAGAACAAGAAAACAAAATCCCCAATTTCCCAAAAAGATGTTCGTCGTCGTGCGAAAATTGGTGCGTAAAAATCCGCAAAACAAACTGCATATAGAATAGATTGTGTTACATAGGGAGATCATATATCCCTGTTTCCTTGTAGATTTCTAGGAGAGGGTGAAGGAGGTCAAGTGTCCTCCTCTCTAGCGGTGATCCACACAGTAGGGCTGCGACGACGCTCCTCAAAACTCCTAGCCTGCTCTGAGGTGGAGAGGGGGAGGAGAATAGGAGAGGCAAGCAAAGGCTCTAGCCTATGAACTATTGAATCCCTCCTATTTATAGAGGTCCCCTGTCAAACCCTAATGGATCCTCCCCTCATGATGCCAAGAGTGGATGATCATCTATTGACACTCAATTACCTTTGTAAGGTTGGTTGTTATTCCCAATGACCGTCTATACTAGATCCGGAACTTCCAGACATATAAGTCTGATATCAAAGTACGGAGTACTCAAATAATATATTCTTGGTGTCTCAAGTCTAAGGACCGGAGACAAAATTGAGACTATGGAATCACTATTTGACGATGAGGTATCTTTAACCATCTAGCATTTCATAAGTATATTATTCAGTGAACTCATTCTCCAATGAGCACATATATTATATCTCTAGTGTCCCCATACAAGCAGCTATAAGACCAACTGCCTCCATCATATGGACGGGTATATAGTACACCATCTATCCGGTTACCTCGATGTCCTTCCCGAGTAACCTATGACCAGAAATATTTATGATCTGTGTTTAAAGGTTAATTGGTCTCATTATCATAATCTCATCATGATCTAATTTTCATTACACAAATTCAAGGACATCACAATATATATTCATCACATAACATAAAGTGAGAAAATATCATTATTAATATTAATCAAAAAAGATTATGCAGCATATCACACATACCATCACTCACATGATTGGCTTGTAGGGCACCTGTAACTAGCATGGTCATCGGGCGACCTCTTCACCAATGACCAGAAAAGATGAGAGGGCTTAAGCCATATTATAAAGACTTGAGTCATGAGTAATGGATAGTCTTCTTTCGTACCTCGGATTTTGTTAGTGAATGAAGTGACGAAGTTGGAGAGTGTCTCTTCCTCCCCTTGCTTAAGTTCGAGTAACATTACTGTCGATAGCCTTAAGCGTACATTTCTAAGTAGAGGTCAAACACTTTTGTGAACTGAACAAAGGAGGCAACCAAGAGTGGCTTCAGATGAGTGCACCACTCTCACACTGGGCCTCTTAGAATCATCTGGGAATGCATAGCA
This sequence comes from Musa itinerans, assembly GCA_001649415.1. Taxonomy (NCBI): domain Eukaryota; kingdom Viridiplantae; phylum Streptophyta; class Magnoliopsida; order Zingiberales; family Musaceae; genus Musa; species Musa itinerans. The sequence goes on along the minus strand of LVTN01000265.1, from coordinate 176,731 downwards.
CATTAGAGCATTCGAGATGCCACAGAGAGACATCTGGGTGCGGAAGGTGATAGTGTGTTCAACCAAGTCGATACTATCGTTAAAGACTTCCAGCGATAGGAGGCAAAAGTTGGTCAAGAATTGTTCCTCTTGGATGTTCTGAGTGAATAGGATTCGAACCGAGGTGGGATCGACTAGATTCTCCCCCTTGGACTGTTGGAACTCTTGTCACATCTCATCTAGGCGTTGATCCATTTGCCTTAATTGGACCCTTAAGGGTGCTCCTTTAGCTAGTAGTTTTGTAGACCTCGAGCGATCCTAAGATGTTGGCATTGCATTAGTTGGGGGATTCTAATGAGTGCCAATGGCAATTGAGGTGTTGACTGTGGCTGAGATAATGGTGCCACTTGTTGGGTTAGCTACGGTAACATCTAGGCGATAGCCTACAATATGCCTGTAAGCATCTACACCTGATGGGTGAGGTTTGGGAACACCTTAGTGGGGATGAGTAGGTAGCTCGAGTTTGTCCTTAGGGTTGAGGGGCCTGGGTCATTGTGTTGGGAAATCTTTGGGGTGACATCACATGCGCAGCAGAAGAACAAGAAAACAAAATCCCCAATTTCCCAAAAAAATGTTCGTCGTCATGCGAAAATTGGTGCGCAAAAATCCGCAAAACAAACTGCATATAGAATAGATTGTGTTACATAGGGAGATCATATATCCCTGGGGCTTATTGGATATCCAATAAGATAGGAGCTCCGACGGATATCTCATATCCGAACCTCTACTCATCGCAACGCCTACCATATATGTGTGACCCTCTAGGCCCAATATCGAGCTGGCCATGAGTCATACATGTCAGAACTCCTTCTGACTTAGTGAATTATTATCTTTATAATAATTCACTCGACTCATCGACTATAGACGTACTAGGCCACTACGCCGTAGTCCCCAGATGATACAGGGGAATCCAATACATTGGACCTGTCTGTCCTCAGTTACTGTGTACCTATAGTCCCTCATCCATCTAATATCCTAGAGACTGTATATCGGGCATGGTGCTATCAGACCTATACGTTTTCTACTCGAGTCTCGCTTTAATCGGATTCTCCCGGAGAACTCTTTCTCTCCCAATCCGAATGACCCTGGCTAAGGATTTGTCTGAGCAAGAACACATGAGATATTCCTCTCATGACGCCGAGAGTGAATGATCCTTTATCGACACTCAATAGCCCTCATAAGGTCGACTGCCACTCTCAATGACTAGCTGTACTAGATCCGGGACATTCAAACCTATAAGTCTGGTATTAAAGAGTGGAGTACTCATACAAGACATCCTTGGTGTCTCAAGTCTAAGGACCAGATACACCACTAGGACTACGAAATCGCTACCTAACAATAAGGCATCATCAACCATCCAGCATTTCGTAAGTGGATCAATTAGTGAACTCATTCTCCAATGAGTACCTGTATTGTATCCCTAGTGTCTCCACACGAGCAGCTATTAGACCAACTGCATCCATCATATGGACAAGTATACAGCACACCAGTTTGTCCGGTTATCTCGATGTCCCTCTCGAGTAACCTATGACCGAGATTATTTAGGATTTATGTTTAAAGGTGAATCGGTCTCATTATCGTGGTATATACATACATATATGCAATAGTCAATATAAAGTGATAAATGCCAAAATATAATAAGCAAAAAGATTCTGTGTCAAGTCACACGTGCCATTACTCACGTGATTGGCTTGCTGGGCACCTATGACTAGCACATTGTACAAACACCAATACCTCGCCCGCGTCTACACCAAAGTGGATACATCCATATATGAGAAGGATGATAGTTGCTCCCTGTGTAAAAGTATTATGGGTTGGAGGTAGGGCCTCCTCGTTGGAGCATTCGTTGAGAGGATTGGCGAGTGGACATTTTTGTGATATCAAACCCTCTTTTTAGCACCAAAATGTTAAGAGAAAATATCATTGATGTCTTGGTCAGCCTGATGTGGTTCGGGCCCATATGTGCAGGATTATGCTAAATTTCTCGGATACATTCCTTCCTCCTTAATTTTTTTTCCAATCGAATTATATCTTACAAGATCATGAACTTGTGGTATGCGAACGAATTATATACGATGTTTGCATATGAATTTTTGTATGATGCATGAACTTGTGGTATGCAAATGAATTATATACGATGTTTGTGTACGAATTTTGTATGATATATGAACTTATAGTGCAAATTTTCTCCTCTTATAAGAATAGATTTTATGATGGTTGTATAAATGAGTGTGTGCACCTCATAATCTTGCAAGAAGGAACAATATCAGCATTATACCTCAAGCAAGCAATGCTCACTGCCTGTAGGCAGTGGCACCGCCCACAACCTGTCTTATATATAGAACAAGTTAGGGCCGACGGTAGAACCGACCCCAACCCATTCTACACTTCTCCAAAGAGCCCCAAACCTCTTGATCCTCTTGTTCTCCCTTTAGCGACTCAAAAGAATCCCCTTTTTCTACTAAAACAAGGATCAATCTCAAACATCCTCTTGGTGATCTCAAGAAGGAAATCTACAAAGGTAACCCTAAACCAAATTGATTACCCCTTTACATTACATATTCTTGCCTCTTATTTGTCTTCATAATTGTTGTCTTCATGACTTCTAGAAGATCCTCAAGGGACAAAGGGAAGAGAAGATTAGGTGAAAACTATGATTCCCTACTTTTCGATTCCAATAAACATGCCCTTAAATTTGCAACCATAGAATCTAGAAATGTTCATAAGGGTAAATATGTTGATTTAGAGGAATTAAGTGATTTGGAACCTATTCAATGATTTGCTAACCTAGACATCCTACCAATTCTTCAAATATATGAACCTATCTATCCTAGACTTATTAGATTGTTCTATAATAATATGCATGTGGATGAAAACGATAGAGTCTCCACGTATATCTTAGGACATAATATACCAATTACAGATAGCGTAATTTACAGTCTCATAGGAATTACGGAGAAAGAAAGATGTTATTTTAGAGGCCAATAGGATGAAGCATCAGTTGGGACTACTTATTTAGAAGCCATAAGGATGCTCTTTGCCTATGCTAGTAGTAATAATTTTAAGTTATTTCAAATGGATGTTAAAAATACTTTTCTTAATGGCTTTATTTCTGAAGAAGTTTATGTTGCACAACCTCCCGAATTTGAGAATAATAATTTTCTTAATCATGTGTTTAAATTGACTAAAACTCTCTATGG
>LVTN01000265.1:147987-163863 GCA_001649415.1 Musa itinerans | reverse complement strand
GGGGGGGGAGGGGTGGGGGAGAGGGTGAAGATGGGAAGAGTGAGGAGTGCGGGGTTGGGGAGTTTGGTGGCTCGGGGAAGCAGCACGTCAGCGGACGAAAGCCGTGTCTCGATGAGCCCCGTGGGCCGTTGGATCGGCTGATGGGATGTGTTGACGGTGGATGATGAACGTTGGCATATGTTTGGCATTGTTCATGGAACACACTTCTTCGACCCATTCAAGATTGGTTTGGAAATATATGATAGTGATTTAGATATATATATATATATATGTTTTGTGTATTTTTAATTAAGCACTATGTGGACGCAAATTGTAACTATTGGCATACAAAATTCACTTAGAAATAATGCTGATACTATCTACTGCATTTTTTATGGATCCATTAGGTAATTTAGCATGAATTGCTTAGATGCGTCTTTGATTTCACATTCCTATTGTTTCGATGGTCATGAAACTGAGAATTGAGACCTAATTGTGCAACTCCTATACTTGGAAGAACAAGGTATTAATTAGCTAACAGACTTAACTGAACAGCTCTATTAAAGCTCTAGTCTCCATCTACTCTTGGAGCTCTTCTTTGTGCAACTATCTTTTCTAGTCCATGCTGTGATTAGAATATCTAGAAAACAAATGTAAATACACATTTCATGATCCTGTTATTATTAAACACAAGAAAAGCTTGTGATTCATTTTGGTAATAAACCCATTTATGTGCTACTAATGTTTCTTATTTATGCAATCGGCTGCAGCAAATCTTCTTTCTTGAAACAACAAGATAATGCCATGTACTTGATCTCCGTTTTTTCAATTGTCAGGCTTCACCAAGTAGTGAGCAGAAGTAATTAAGATGCGGTAATAATGTTAATTTATAATATTGATCATACATATATTCCAACATACAGGTATATATAAAGCATCTTACTGGGCGAAAGCCAACACAAAACTGTCTCCAACCATCTACGAATCCAGGGTGAAATTGTAGTCAGAAAAAAACCCCCCCAATTCAAGTTCAGAGACAAAATCCGTACTGCATAACACAAAGACAAAGTGGTCCGGTAATACATATAGCCATGGGACATAAAACCCTTTTATGATGCAATTACATATTTAGAAGCAACTAAAGTTCAAGGAGATAGCAGAAGGAATTACTACATCGCAGCTTCCACTTCAGAGTCGGCTTCAACAGATTCCGTCACCTCAATGTTCCGACCTCTTAAGCGAGAAGAGACATTGTCGATTGCATTATTCAGCTGGCTGATCTTTGCATTCAGCGTTTGTCGTGTCCTCTGCTATCAGAATCGAAGTACAGAATACCATTAGAAAGAGTCATGTCTATGTATTAATTGTTAGCAATACGATTTATTTGTCACCTCTAGGCCATCATCATAATATAAAGGTCGCTTGGCCTTCCGGAATCCATGTTCATCTTCATTCAGCAATGATCTCCTTATCTGCACGACAGCCAAAAAGAAGCCATGTTTCAACCACTGCTTGATTAGAACTACTAACAAGAAACAAATTTAAATATCAACACGATGTAAAACCATCTAGCAGTGACGCTGTTTAGAAAGAACTTGACAAGAAAGAAGACCATGGAGTTACAGATAATAGCATCAAAAAGTTTTGAATTGATGTATCTCAGAGCCAAGCATCTACTGTAACAAGGAACAAAGACAAAAGAATCCACTACTTATTCCATGGTAACCTTAGTTTAGTCCCACACCAAATATGGGAGAAGATTTGAATGGGTTTATAAGGACTAATGGATATACAAATATTAACTTAGACTTAAGTAATTTGGACCATGTGGTTCTAGGCTTATGTTACTAGGTAAGCTATCCCATCACCTGAGTCCTCCAATACATTAACACAAATTTAGAATGCTTTAAAAAACATAGAAAGTGAAATTTATAGAATTTGCTCTATAAACGAGTTATCACCTGTGGAGCAAATACATAAGCCAGTGTTCCAAAAATAGCTCCTCCTAAAAGAAAACCTGTAACAAAATCACCACCTCCACCTTTGGAACTATCACTGCATGTTCATAGAAAAGTTCACATTAGTGTAAACCATAATCGAACCCGACATGACTGAGATACATAAGATGGAAAGGAAACCAGAAACATATCTTATGATCTTAACATAAAGATAAAATAATCAAGTTAACAACAGGCATGCATCACACCATCATGTATGCAAAGAATGATGATAAAGATCTCAATGAGGCATCCCCAAGTGGAGCTAAATCCACTTAGGTGACCAATTTGTGACAAGGACCATGTCCTCAATAATAGAATCAAATTATCTTGTCATCTGAAAAGATCACCAATAAGAACAAACCAGAGGAAGCAACAACTAGTAGGCTATATTACTTAATCAAGGAGATTTCAACTAAACTATTGAGCTGAACATTACTTTAATTGGATTTGCAGAATGGACCTCCTCTTTCACATTAGCAAAAGTAAAATTAAAGAAATAATAAGACAATCACTAGACAAAAGAATAAACACAACATATGTGTGTTTCTGTTCTCACTGAAGAATCATAATGATCAGTCCTAGACAGACAATTTAAGTACCAGATGTAATCAGATTGGTCTACCAACAGTGTATGAGAATTAATTCAGTATATACCAATGCTAAGAACATAAACAAACATATTCTAATTCTACAGAGACTATGTAAACTTAAAAATAGAGATAAGACTGATATTTCTACAGTAGTCAAGGCAACCAAGAAAACCATGCTTCCCTGGTCAATGTATTGGTACTACATAACAAAATTCTAGCTATAGGTACAAGTGTTTTCCTAACAAGCAGCTACAGTAACTATCATAACTCCACCCATTTCCAACCCTCCCAAAAATGAAAGGGAAAAAAACAAGAAAAGCAATGAGAGATCAGATCATAACTTCATAAGCATCAGTGAGAATTGATTTCTGAGGAATTCGGGTGGCATGGACAGACAATTACCTGTGCTCAGCATGGACAGACAAATTTGGGCGGCATTTGAGCAACTTTGATTTCTGAGGAATAGCCAATTGAGATTGATAAGATTTGAGCTTCTCATTCTGCAACCTCAACTTTGTTGACTGAGCTACGCTACCTAAGGCAAAGAGAAAATCATAGCATAATAAACTTTAAGCAGACATTTAGACACTAATCTATTCATAACTCCAAATAACTCAACTTCATGTTGTTCCTTCAAGGAGATGATAACATTGAGAATGATGAATAACAATAACAAAGAGATTGAACGAATAATGTAGCTCGAGTTTTGGACACAAACAGAAGCCAAATTAATAATACAAGTACTTATAATCATAGTTCATAGTTCAATTTGGATTCAAAAAGATAAGAAATTATTTGAACAAAAAATCATTTTCTTTTTGAAAAACTTTAACCAAAGTGCTTTTTGTTCTATAGTCCAAACAAAATCATACTGCTTGTCTCAATCAGTTAAATTCGGTTCAGTTAGATAGTTTAGACCATATTCTGAACACCCAAGTCAACATAAAGAGAAACCCTTTTTTAGCATGTTGTGCTTATAGACTTCGAACTACATCCAAATATCTACCACCTAAATAAAGCCATACTAGCCAATTAATACCGTCAATCACAAAGGATTATTGAATAGAACAAAATCAGGCACACAATCACCAAATTGACCTCCCATCCCATGTAGGATAAATTTAAGTCTGTTTAGAAATCATTTGATATTGCTCGATGCTCGCTAGAAAAGACAACCAGCTACTAGTTGGAAGATATTTTCCATCAGTATGGAACCTAAATTCCCCAACAACAATTAGGAAAATAAGTAAACTACTGGACCTTCTTGCATCATGTGCAATCCCTAGACACTTCCATTTTCAAGTATAAAGGTTTTGTTTTTGCCACTTTTGCAGTAGTGTAAGACTATCAGCTAGAATTCAATTTAAGTTCTTAGTTAACACCTTGGATTAAGGTATACAAGTTGAATATAGTACTTTAATAGGTGGGTTGATTCACAATGTCTCGGTCAACACTGCCTATGAAACCCTTCTAAATGCCAAATGACACATCGAATCTTGTCGTTCTTACATGGCAAAGTGTTCGCTGGAACGCTGGAAGGAAAAAGGTTCAGGAATGTATGCTCCTCCTCAAAACCATCTTCCGTTCAATTACGTCTCTAACATCAAATCCTATTGAATGCCCTACTCAAAGTTAGAATTTTACAGAACTCATAACAATAAACCCACCATTAAAGTAAGGAAAATCAACCAAAATTGACGAAATGCTGGGATAAAAATCAACAAAAAGCTTCTTACACTAGGTCAAGAATCACAATATAAGGACTTGGAGCTAAACGAACGGCCTAGATAACTCAACCAACGAGTCGTCAATCAACATTTACAATAACGGCAAACCTAAGGGACAGCTAACTCCAGAGAGAACGCCATTCGCTGCGATCCCACAACACATCGCGACGCTTCAAGAATCGACAACGATTCCTACCCTAGAAAATCAAGATAAGCATGGATCGATCGAAGAACCCTAGCCTTTCGTAACCCAAATCGAATCAGTACGATGGGCCAACAAAATCAACCGTATGAAGCCAAGAATCTGCACAGAAGATGGACTCGGAGAAAGGCATCAGGGCTCACCGGTGACGAAGGGAGTCGCCAAGGAGGTCGCCATCGCCATGGGGAGGGGGAAGAGAGACGGCGGAATGAGCGCTCCTGGCCCTGTAGCCTTTTCACGGGGAGTGCGAAGAAGGTGAACCTCAACAGTTCCAAAAATATCCTTACTACGGAGGCCGAGAAGATCAATCAAATAAGATCTTAACCGTGGGATAGTGTTCGGACGGTGAAATAGTTATGGACTTATGAGTAATTTTGGATGAAGACAGAGGCCAAACGAAGAAATAGATGTTTCCGATAGACTGGTTAGGTTCGACGATAACTATGCGCGTCGCTCGGATCTTTTCGTTTAAAAAGAAAATTTGGAACTCACCGCGAAGAACAGCACCCGGAATTTCTACTCTCAATGACTCGAGGGTCCACCTGTGGGACCAACTGAAGTTCCTCTAGCTACCACAAAGGTGTGAAAAGCGGGTAGAAACAATGATTTAGGCCCAGCCTGGGGCGCAGACCGGCCCGAACCGACCCGTAATAAGCCTGGGATTAGCCCATAAATCTGAATCATGAACACTATCGACTTGTCATGCATGATTACATGACGTCCCGATATTGATTAGACCAGAAATAAATGTAATGTAGGACGATCTAAAGTCATGTTTAATATGATGAGAAAATTGGATGAGTGGTGGGAAAGGTGATATAGAGAGAGAAGACGACTGTACAAAGCTTACTAAACATACACAGCATTTCATAACTGTACATTCACTCAAATTTTTTTTCCTTCGATTGTATATTTAAAATTTAATTATTGGTCAAACACCCTCATCTCATCTCTTCCCTATATATACCCACCACTCGTATTCCTACAGCCTTAGTCAAGAATGCCTGCTACTGAGGTGATGCCTGAGAAGTCTCATCCACTTGTTCACGTCCCTCCATGGGAATCTGCTGCTCCTACGCACAAAAGGTATCTCTCTCTCTCTCTCTCTGTTCCCAGATAGATTTGGTAGATGATGCAACGACTGTACATTCACTCAAATTTTTTTTCTAATTATATATTAAAAATATAAATATATTTTCAAATGCGACTTAAATATATTGATTCTTCTCAGCGCAAGGATCGTAGTGTTTTGGGGCATTCTTGTACAGCTTATGGTTTGGAAAACAGAGCTAAATGCATGGATATGTATCACTGAGAAAGGTTTTAACTTAACCATGGTTTTACTACTGATGTTTCCATATGAACATAGACGAGAGTAAAGTAGCCAAAGTTGCAGAAGAATTCGTGCATAGAAATAAGCACTCATTATAAGTTTAATTGGTTCATGTAGTTCCTAGATTTTTGTGATAATTTTGTTATGTAAATAATATAATTTTTTTACAAAAGATAAATGATGAATAATAAAAACTGATCCTAAAATAAAAAAAAATAAGACATATGCCTAAAAAATAATCGACATATAATTTAACCTAATTCGGCCCTCCTTGTCGATGTCCATGATGTTAAAATCTATTTTTTTTTTAAATTTAATAATAAATATAATATAAAAATAAAATTATTTTTTGAATTAACTCACATCAAGATTGAACACCTAATATATACATTTTTATTTACATAATATTATTTTATCAATCTTTCTCGATGTATTAGATAATATTATTGTATGAGCACTTTGAAGTGTTATTCCTTTGCCTCTATTTCTCCCCACCTCTTTATCCCCTTTCCATGCTCTATTTTATAATATTCGAAATGTATCTCAATTTTATTTATTTAATATGTCTTTTGTGTCATTAATATAACATATATCATTAATAGTTTATCTATTTCTTGTATAAAAATTAAGAAATTCTCATATGATAATCAAAAAATTATAATAGAAAAGAGGGGGGGAAAAAAAAGGAGGTTTGTGATGATCTAGAAATATTTTCTTTTAAGCGATCTATTATCCTTATATATGAAGATAATAACTTCAGGATATATATTAGAGAGAATGCTGTAAGCACTTAAAGTGTTTTCTCTATCACTCATTCTCATCAAAACACTCAGAAACATAAAATATCTATAAAGTAATCCAATCTTAATATTCATTAATATTTTTAAATTTGAATTTTTTATCCTATAAATAAATTTAGTTCTTTGAATAATTATATTCCCATTAGGAATCCAACCCAACAGAAATTAGACTGCTAAGAGATATGGTTTTCTCATGGCATTAAGGCTGTGAAAGCAGGAATCTTGTTTTAATTGCTAAAACCCTATGCATATTTGTGATATTAAATGTATAATAATAAACTCAGTGATGTTGCATTCCATGATTTAATGAAACAGTCAAAAACACAAACCTGTCATCTTCAAATTAAAGAAAAAAGTGAACCTGAAAGATCATCAGGGAAGAAATGAAGGACGAGAACTTTATTTTCCTTCTCAAAATCCAGTGATTTGACTCACATTAAAAACTGACTCCTAGGAGAGAAATCGAGACAGCAAAGTGGGAGGGCCATTAGCAGTTTCCAATGCCAACACCTTCGTGTAGAGGTGAGCCAAATGATGATGATGGTAGGGTCATTTCTCCTCTCTTTCATCTGTTGTCAACATCTCATCATGAACAAGGTATAGTGTCCTAATTCTTTAGTACCATCAAGCTCAGTAAACAACAACACATCGGTCACTGTTGACAGCTAAACTGGACCTGCATGACTGATAATTATTCTGTGCTCCTCAGTTTCGTCTGCAGCATGCAGTGCAATGATAACTCAGTTTTACGCCTCCCCAGAAGGAGAAGGATCTTAACCCCTCTCTCGTAGCTCGACCGCTACAGACTCTAGCTGTGACCTTCGGTGGCTACATGCTTGGCATTCATGCACCACAATAATTCAAGTTGATCTGGTGGATGGGAACCCTGACACCGGACTCTGAGTTGTGTGTGTCTGCACTACGTTTCCATGCAATAATGTGGAGAACTTCTGATTGCTTCGCGCTGGGCCCAATTGTTTCATCTTCTCCACCACACCTCACCTCAGACTGTCATAATATCTTATTTATCATGATGAATAATTAATTCATTAACTCATCGAATGAATTAATTATTTGCCTAGATAATTACAATATCTTATGTTGGAAGGGTAAACCGAGGTGTCTCGTAATGAATTAGTGATCTGAATTAGATCTGAGCACCGACTGTCGGTTTGTCTGGGTATGAGACAAGGACTCGTATCTTTGGGGTCGGGGGGGAGTTAACTAGATCTTCTTCTTCGCTTTTGGATTCCATTTCTTTGTTCCTTTCTACTGAAAGGGAAAGCTAAAAAGATGACCAAACGGTCAATCCCACTGGATCTCACGGGCACCAATCTTTTGCAGATCTTTGACGCACTTACCAGCGGTCGCAGGTTGAAGGCGGAGGTGAAGATTTCTCTCGTTCCTGTGCTGAGATGGGTGGAGGCTTCTGCCCAGTCCATTTCTCTCTGTGACAAGACGCTTCCTTTGGAGGATAATGTAATGACTACAAGGTACGTATTTAGGAGGTTTGCCGTACACAAGCATTTAAGTCGTCGTCTGTCACATGCAAAGTGATGGTATTCTGCAGCTGCCAGTAGATGTTGTCTACCACTGAGTTTTTATACCTTTTCGTTGCACTCAGCCTGACATCCTGTAAGCCCTGCAGATGAATTAACTCTTCCCATGTCTAAGTGGAATCCAAATATCAAGAAATAAAGTTAAACATTAGAAAAATTGATATAAGATTTATTATCATTTATTATATATATATATAATATAAATTATAATATAAAATATTTGTTTTATAGTTGAATTGTATAAGAAGAAAGCCATCCAACAACCAGGATAAACATGGATGAAAGGAATAGGGTTGATGGGAACACAAGGGGTCCGCCACAACCTTGTCGAGCCCCTTTTCCTTCTTGATGCACTTCACATGATTCTGTGCACTACACCAGCTGAAGTGAGCTCATGAACACAGTCATGGTGGAGTTACAAAGCCAGCTACCTTTTGACCCATCCCTCAAACCAAGAACTTGTCCTGACGTCAACTGAAATAATTGCTCTTTCCTCACTGTTCTTCCATCTACCATCTTCTTCTTCTCCTCCTTCTCTTCCCCTGTCTTCTGGAATTACTACTGCCCAACTTTTCCTCCCCTTTCCCAAACCTTTCTCCCACCTCTCAGTCTGCAAGTCACTCTCCAAGATCAACAATGCTGCCCTCCAAACCCAAGTGAGTATCCTCCCCTAACCAGATCTAAATGTGTTCCTTCCAGCTTGCCTCTCTTCTTTCACTGCAAATCATTCAGTGCCAGTGTCAATTGTGTAGTGGACAGTGGTTGATCACTTAGTGTTCTTGTTTGATTGTGCTTGGAGATTCTTTGTTGCTTGCTTTTTACTGTATAATGGCAGCTCTGACACTAATTTCTGGAATAGATCTGCCATATTTGAAGCTTCCAACAATAAGAACACACAAGGAACACTTAAGGTTAGCAGAACGAGCAGAACCGGATCTACCAAGCCGGACGCTGGATCCACTTCTCCCATGGCGAAGCAACCTTCTCCCATGTCAAAACCGCGTGTCTCTGTTGATCGGTCTCCGAGATCAGCTGAATCGAAGACTGCAAACAAGAACAGCACTACTCCTGACGTAAGGATGCTTCTGTTTTCGGTATTTAGTCCGAGTAATCCTGTGTTCCAACTGTGTTTTTGGTGGTGAATTGGGTTTTCGGTCTCAGAAACTTCCGCGGGCAGCCAAGGCGTTGGAGATGCAGGAGAAGTTGCATGCGGTGGAGAAGGACCTGAAGAAAGCAAGGGACCAGCTGGCTTCTGTCGAGCTAGAAAAGATCAAAGCTGTTGAGGAACTGAATGAGGCGAAGCAGCAACTCCAGCAAGCTACTGAGGCGCAGAGGAGGGCTGAGGAGAGCTTGGGGATGGAGAAGCTCCGGGCCAGCGAGCTGGAGAAGTCAGGCAAACATGCTTCCTTGAAGAGGGAGGAGGAACTTCAGAGGGAAATCGAAGGACTTCGGAGCCGACAAACTCTTGATGCTTCTGCAATGAGTTCCATGGCGCAAGAACTCGAGAGGATCAAAGCAGAGCTTGTTGATGCCACCAATGCGAGAGAGCTCGCATTGACCCAAGCTGATGACGCAAAGAGAACCGCTGAGCTCTTGTCCGTGGAAGTCGGCCGTTTAAAGGCCTCACACGACTCCAAGCTGGATGACGCAAGCAAGGAAGCGACAGAGATGATCCAAAAGATGGATGCCGAGGTAAGTGCTATGCAACTCGAACTCGGAAGAGCAAAGGCAGCTGAAGAGAAGCTGGCTCAGATGGAAGCACTGGTCGAGAAGCTTCAGATCGAGGTGGCTGATGCTAAGAAGGGCAAGTCAGATGCAACCGAGCTGGTCGACGAGTGGAGGAAGAAGACAGAGATGCTGAAGGCTGATCTGGAAGAAGCATACCAGTCTGAGAAATCTGCGTCAGATTCCCTGGCGGCCATGATGGTACAACTGGAAGAGAGCAAGTCTCTCTTCGAGGACGCCGAATCCGAGATATCGACTCTCCGAGGGAAGATAAAGTCACTGGAGATCGAGGTGGCGAAGCAGAAGACCGACCTCGAGGAATCAGATCGGCAGCTCGATTCAGCGCAACAAGACGCAGTCAACATTGGGAAGACGGTGGAGCTACTGAAACTGGAGCTTCAGACTCTGGAGGAGGAGAAGCTGCAGGCAGTAAACAGGGAAAAGGTTGCTGCTGCGAAAGCTGAGAGCCTGACGGAGGAGAACGACAAACTCATCAATGAGCTCAAGATAAGCAAAGACGAAGGGGAAAAGGCCAGCAAGGCAATGGAAGGATTAGCTTCGGCACTGCAAGCCCTCTCCAGAGAAGCCCGAGATAAGGAAGAAAGGCTTCTGAGAACAGAGGCCGAGGTTGAAGAAGCTCAAGCGGAGATAGAGCAACTCAACATAGCTCTGAGAAACACCGAAGAAAGGTACGAGGTGATGCTCGACGAGGCTCGATACGATATCGTTTGCCTCAAGAAAATAGTCGAAAGATTCGAAGCCGAAGCGAGCAAATCAAGCAGTGAGTGGGCTGCAAAGGAGCTGAACTTTGCCAACACCATCAAAGAGTTGGAAGAAGAAATTGCGGCCATGAAGGTTGAGATGGCAAGAATGGTGGAGTTACAGAAAGCCGCTGAGCAGGCAACACAGGAATCCAAGGCAGACAAAGCTGAGACGATGACTAAGCTAAGACAAGCGGAGACCGGCGCGATGTGCGCTTACGGAGCAGCAGAGGAGTCAAAGCACGAGAGTTTGCGGTTGAGGGAAGCATTGTTGGACAAGGAAACGGAGCTGCAGAGCATCGCGCAAGAGAACGACGACCTCCGCGGGCAGGAAGCAGCGGCACTGCAGAAGGCCTCTGTTTTGCTCACACAGGCCACGGCCAAGAAGGTGGAAGGCCAGCATCTGAAAGGCAACGAGGAGGACGATGTTGCATCGGAGAGGGGGGATCACGAGGAGGAATCGATCGACGACGACGATGATGATGATGAAGACATGGGATCGAATACGGATGGCAGCAGCATCAATCTGACGGATGGAACCAATGGGAGCACCGATGATGGGACTGCTTCCTCGCCCGCCAAGCAGCAGCAGCAGCAGCAGCAGAGGAAGAAGGCATTGCTGCACAAGTTTGGGAACCTTCTGAAGAACAAGAACTTTTAGTCGGCTTTCTACGTTGTTTGGTGTTATTATTCTTTATGGAATGTGCATTTGGAAGAGTGGATGTGGTGTTACAGCTTTTGATGCTTGTATTTGTCCTATTAAAGCCTTGTCTTGGATTCTACCAAAGCAGCGTATTTAGCACTCTCCTGTTGGCGACTCCGGCCCGAACTAGCTGTCTCAACCGAGAAACTGGAAATCGGATCTTGATGTGGATGGTTGATTCTTGTACGTCCCATTCTCTTACTACTATCATGTCATCGATAGAATAATGGACAATTAGATGAAGAAGCGATCAAGTCATCCTCTGTTTCATCTGACACACAAGTTTGAACAGATGGAGTCAAAGAAGAAGAAATAGATTGACTCTGGGCCTGTATTGGCGCTTGCAACAGTAGCAATCGACAAAAGGAACCCAAAGAGATGGGTTGATCTACCTTGGGTCAAAGATTTCAGAAAGCTTCAGTCCAAAAGCTTACATTGGCTTTTCCTATACCTTCACTTTCATGATGTCAACTCCCATCAATTTAAGATCAAAAGCAATAGACAACATGAAACAGTATCATGTCTCAACATGCAAATAAGATGACAGACAGCCCGTAATTTCTACATCACTGATCCATGAAATATGATACTTAATTTCCATGAGCAATTTGACTCCGGTGTGCTCATCCTAAGGGTGCATCAGGCCATGGCGACATGACTGGGATGACAGATAACATTAGTGAGTGACACATGAGATCAAAGATGGAGTAGCTCACTCTAAGATCTCTTTCCAGCCGAAATCATTGTCTAAGTCATCCAGGTTTAGGGCATCCCAGTCCTCAAAGGATGTACTAATAGATCCCTCGAGAGAGGTGGTCTCACTCCTGCTCATGTTTTCTGGAGAGACTGAATCCAAGGAAGCTGTAGAATTCGAGGTGGGGAAGACACAAGTAGCTGTGCCACAACCTTTATCCTTCACCGTACTTTCCCAGCTCAAATCATCTGCAGGTGCCGGCGCAGCAGCTACTGCTTCTCCACCGCCCACGGAAAGGCTGTTGGCCAAGTGCTGCAAACCCTCTCTCGAGGCCGTGGGCGTCAAACTCTGTAGGATGACGAGGCTCGAGAGCTGGCGGATCAAAGCTAAGACGTCGTTCGGTCGGTGGCTCCTCGGAGCAGCAGGTGCAAAGAGGCGGAGCAGGTCCAGATTTGGAGTGGCACTGCAGGTTAGGAGCTGAACAAGGTTCTGCACCAACCGCAACTCGATCAAGTGTGCAGCATCTGCCTGCAGCTGAAGGGAGTTATCCAGGGAGCTCGTCAAGCTTCCCAGGTTGGCCACTGTCAGTAACCCGGGCATGGTCGCGAGCAGATTGAGGTCGGTTCTTGGCTGATGCGTCACGGGGTCGATGCCCATTTGGAGGAGCTTCTTCCTCATGTTTGTGTTCCAATAGTTCTTGATCTCGTTGTCGGTCCTCCCAGGTAGCCTAGTGGCGATGGCCGACCACCTTCGAGTCAAGAAGCCAACAGAGAACCATTCAATACTGCAATCTATTGCTACCAAACAAGGAAAGAAGATGAAACGAAGCAATTAACAGGAGTTATATATACTTGTTTCCGAGAACAGCATGAAGCTGGAGTATGAGTTTCTCCTCTTCGTCCGTGAACTCCCCCCGCTTGATATCGGGACGGAGGTAGTTCGTCCACCTAAGCCTGCAGCTCTTGCCGCACCGGTTGAGCCCCGCAAGCTTCGGCAACCGCCGCCAGTTCCCCTGCCCGTGCTTCCCAATGTAGTCCTTCAGCTTCTCGTCCTCCTCCGGCGTCCATGGCCCCTTCTTTAACCCGAACTCATCGCGACATGGTGGCCTCCCCATGCTTCTTTCCTATGAGAGTAATAAGAGAGAGAAGAGAAGATGTCCAACTGCGTTTCTTTGCCTCGGAGGGTGACGGGGTTTTATAGGGGAACCATCTTCTTTGATTCCAACTAAAACAACGTAAAATAATAGCATAGAAAACAGTCTCCAAAAAGAGGGTCTGATAAGACTGCAAAGGATTGATATTACGACAAAACCCACGTACGTCATTGCCCGTGCAAATAATCTAATGCATGCATGCGTTGTACGCAGCATCCAGTCGAACAGGGATCCGTGTTTAAAGATATGAAACAGGACGTTCTAAGGACTCTCGACGTACTCCAGTACTATAACAGGCATGCAAGAAAGGAGCTGCAGGAACTCTTCTCCCTCGTGCATCACACAAGTAGACTAGAGCTAACCCTAGGGTTCGGGGCGGTGGGACCCAGGCGAAGGGAAGGCCACCTAATTGGCACAAGTTGGATGAATCATTTAGAGTGGACCGCCGGAGGGGAAAACTGTGGTTTATGCCCACAGAAACATGCATGGTTTTGTGAGCAGACGAGTAAGCATGACATGGTTCTGCTGGAAACAGTTCTGTTTATTGGATTCTAATCAAACTGGATGATACAGAAAAGGAAGATCAATTCCATATATGTTTCTATCAATTGGTCTAACACATACATAGAACTATTCTCTCTAGCCTTTGTGGCATCACCATATCTAACAAACAATATCATAGTATCCAAATAACTAATGACACAACTAGATTACATGTATGTATACATGTTTCGGTCATCTTCATGTTGGTTCAAGAAATCATTCAGCTTAAGCTCCCGACTCAGGGCTTATGGAAGTCTTTAAGGATTCTTCTTCTTCTTCGTCACTGTCACTCGATTATTATTATTCTTAGTGATTGGTTAGGGTTCCTCGATCAGCAGCTTTTAAATATCTAAGCAACTTGGGAAGGTGACCAAATAGGTGAGTGTAGATTTTGCAAGGCAGCATTTTTCATCGAGTCATTCACAAAGAATGATGTCTGAAGTTCAAAAATTCGCACTTATTATTTCTGAAATTAAAATCCTCATGGTGTTTGCATATGCTATAATCCATCAAAAGATGAAAGGTTTCTTCCTGGTGTTTTGATGGTTAGAGTTGCAAATATTTTTCAAGCTAATTTAAAGAACAAAGTTACCTAGAAGGTAAAATTTAAGCATGGAAAAACTTTTGGTTATAGAAAGAAATAACAAAAATAATGATTTATTTTTCTATAAATGTTTCATGTATCTCTAGATCTTCATAGGGAGAAGGATGAAAATTTTGAAAGGATGAAAATACTTTGAATACTCCTAAAATTTTCTCTAATAAATTTAAAGAGGATGAAAAGGATGATGAAAAATTTTCAAAATGTTAGGTCATGCAAATATTGTGTTCATTACTTTTATATAAATATTTATTATTTATTTTTTTATATTTTAACTTTTAGTATATTAACTTGAATTTGTACTTCAACTTTTTTTGGAGAATAATTTAAGTATAATCATTCAAAATCTGTGTTTTGTGCCACTAGCTTTTAGTTAAAATTTTTGATGCATTGATCAATTGCTAACAATCATAAGTTAATCATTTCTTCTAGCCAGTTTTTATTATATGCACAGCAAGAATGTGAATGGAGAACACTGTCTTACATGACAATAGCAGAAGGACATGGGGAGGGGGAAGCAAACTTGGTAAAGAGGATTGCTAACTAAGTTTGATAGAGCCTTGTCGACCAATGCAAAGAATTGAGAATCTTTCATCAGTACAGGTTTGGAATCAATGTATATATGAATACCGTTGTCAGATATAAGTTGGTTGAGAATTGGTGGTATTTTGATCAATATAGTATGACCATTAAACGAAAACTAAGTCTTTATTAATGCGGATGTAATGGATTATCTCACAATAAGAACTTGAAATAAATAGATGTGATTTTTCAGTTCAATCTCACATCAAAAGTAAAAATAACTCGAATGATAGGAGTAGAAAATGAAGATCACTGGATTGGGCTTTATATGCACAATGTTAATATTTGCTTTTATATTAGTTTTTGACTCTTTATCATTAACATAAAGAGATCTATAGGAACTAGATGAGTTTACAACCATTAATTTGAAATAAGAATTTTGTGTTGATGGTTCATACTCACTAAGTTAATGAGTAAATTATTTCATTAAATTGAATTGTAACAAAGAATATTAGCTAGCTCCAACCTATATAATAAAAGATTCGTACCTATGGCACAAGACATGCCATTAGATGGTACCACTGACCTTATATACATCACATCAAGATTGTATTATGGGATAACGGATCCATACAAAAAATATTGGCATGCACTAAAAAAGGTCAAGTGGAATGATGAAAGTGGGAGCAAACGATACCTCATACATTATGTAATCTATCAAGAGTGTTCCGTGTCCTACTTTAACAAGGAAGAACTTTGACATGAACAATCATACTGAAAGTACACGTTCTCGATAGAATACTTCTTGTTTCAATAGCATAGTCATCTCGATCATGTTATATATATATACATACATATATATATATATACATACATATATATATATATATGTATATATATATATATGTATATGTATATATATATATATGTATATATATATGTATATATACATATATATATGTATATATACATATATACATATAT
>LVTN01000265.1:95170-147727 GCA_001649415.1 Musa itinerans | reverse complement strand
GTATATATATACATATATATATATATGTATATATATATATATATGTAGACATATATATATATATACATACATATATATAAATATGTATATATACACATACATATATTTATATATGTATATATATATTTATATGTTTATATATATATACATATATATATGTATAAATCTTTATATAATTTTTTTTATTAGGACCAACCCTTATAACTTTTAGAACTCTACCTTTAATCTTGTAATCATAATATTGAAAATCTAAAAGACTCCGAAATTATATTCTTTCATATATTTAGAATATAAAACACATCCTCTGAAGTATATATCGCCTTATTAATTGTTATACTATTATACTTGCTAAAGAAGTCCTAAGATGATGTGTTTATCATTAAATATTTTATGCTTATGATTTTGAAAGATTTCATATATGATAAGATGCATGCTCATATTCATATACTTACTGAGTTATCATTTACTATAGACTTTATTTTATGGGTAGGATACTAATATCCCACTCAAGTAATAGGTAGGGATGTGAGCACATGTAAACTCATACCATGACAAATATGTATGATAGCTGATGTGTATTTTTGCATATATAAAGTTTGGACATATTATGTATGTGATAGCTGATGTGTATTTTTGCATATATAAATTTTGGACATATTATATATGTGTTTTCTTTTGGTTATATATTTATAACACATGACAAAAATAAAACTCTATCATTTTATTTAATAAATTCATATATTTTAAGAATATCCATTTTTTTCACTATACTGATAGTAATAATAAACTGAAATGTGACATCCTATTTTAGTGTGGAACAAGAGTAGGATGTTAAAATAATAAAATGTGTTTGATTGATCATTTACAACCTATCAAGATTTAAAGGCTATATATTGACCCTTGTTGACCTCATGCTTAGGATAATGATTCATCAACAAGTTGGGGTTAACTTTAATAATATTCGTTGGAACATAAATAATATAAATTGTGTATCTATTAGTAGTTGTTAATAGTAATTTAGACTATTGTTATTATAGATTTTAATCGTTCAATATATCAGAATTCAAAACCAATTTCGGTTCAACATCAAAACTTATCGTAAGCTTCAGTGTCAAGGAAATAGTTAGATTTTCTACAAAATTGCATCAAGTCATGTTTCAATGCTGAAGTTAGTAGATAAGTTTAGAGGATTAAAAGTTAAAGTGTAGTACTAGTCAAAGAGAGCTCTCAATTGGTGCTTTGTAATGGTTTCTAGTAACGAGGAGTGGGTGTTTAGTTCCTTCAGTAGTTGTGTGTAATGGTCGAGTGTTGCTAAAACTTAAAAAGTTATCTGAATAATCGAACATTAACGTTAGTGCAATTATGCATTGTATTAAATTGATAGTACATTTAAATAATATATCAATTGACAAGACACTCGAGTTGATATAGTTTCGACAATTGTGTGACATTTAATCATCTGTCTTAGACACTCTTATCAATTATGAACTCAAAATGCGAGTGTTAATTCAACATGACTTGATCTTCCAAAAGATGAAATTCTTGGATCCCATATCTGAGATGACCAGAGGCCACCCAACTTAACTTGATGTTCGTAATGTGAGGTTCCTTTCAATTCGGAGTTTCAATGAAAATGATGACATGGAGATTCCTGTAAAGTCATCGAAAGTGTCTCCTTAGACATTTAAGCTAAATTTTAATCAAAGTTCTTGACATTCTTGAAAAGATAATCATTTTTATAATTTCTTCACACAATATTCAATAACTTTAAAAGATTAAGTTAAATATTTCATTCTTAATGCAAAAACATTATGGTAAGATGGATTGACTAGGGTTCGTATGTCAGACATTGTGAAGTAGATTGTAGTCTACGTATTCAACAAGAATAATTATTATAAAGTCATGATTTACGATTTAGTATGGTACACTAGGTTTTATATTTGTATAAATTATTTAGATCAGCACTTGTGAGAGGATCTCAAATTTTCTAGCTATCAGTTGTGTCATCACAGATCAGTCTTGCTATGTTTTATCCATTGTTCTATAGCATATTATTGAAGCCCTTTTAAGATGTTCATCATGCAGTTTAGTATTTTTGAAATTACCCTTGGATATTAGAAGTCAAGTTCCCATCATCATGCAGAATAAAGATGCAATTTGAACTAAGAATCAACTAATGGTGAGATAAAATGATTTGAAAATGATCAAGTGGTGTGTTCAGAAGATGATCTTAGAGAAGAGCAGCAAATGCCCCTCACTTCCTGTCTCGACAGTCCACATGATAAATTTTCCTATTGGAATAGTATTTAATAGTAGATATGCCACTTGAGGAGGTGGTTAATGAAAGTATCTTTGTCCTCCTTGCATAATGCTAATGAGCAACATACCATCTACATCATTTATCATGCATAATTTTGCAAAGATGTCTTGGATATTCTTCTCATGCATGCGTTTTGGTTGTAGGTTGTGACATAACATAAGGAGTATTCCTCATGAATTATGTTCCATGATGTCTTCACAAGGAATATGATCTTATCAACGAATTTAGACTCACCCTAGGAAGAACTTTTTCCTTTTTATGGTGTATTAACACATGATATGTTTTGAACCAATCAATTAGTTTGATGATTATAGTTTGACAACCAAAATTGCAATCCTTTAAACTACCACTTACTTGATTAAGACTTAATATATTAAGAGGAATCTTAGCCTTGATATAGTGATCAAACATGGTTCCACAAGCAACCACAAATGGCACTTTATTTTTATGATACACCAGTTGGGTTGCCCGTTGTGAGAGCTTATGCTCAACTTGAAATCCTTTGTTTGATTGGGACGTCAACTCTTTCCAATAAAATATTTATCGAACAAAAAATAATATTAAATAATGAGAATATCATTGTTTAGATGTTTAATAAATAATATAGTGTCAATTTTAGTTTTTGAAAGATTATCTTGAATCAAGAAAAGAATAAATCCATAAGAGTTTGTTATAAATCATAGAGAATCTTAGACAATTTATAAATATGATCTAGATAAAGATTGTTTTGTGGTTGTTCAATATAAACTTCTTATAGAGTAAAATTATTTTAAAAAAAATACTTTTAATATTTTATTTTTTTTAAATTATAAAATATATATCGATAAGGAACATTCTTATAGCTTCAACTTTAGTCACAAGAGTAAAGATTTCTACATAGTATTTTTTTTTAGTTGAAGTCTTTGGTTGCTAATCTAGACTTGTTTTGAATCATGACATCATTTTGATCTTGCTTAATCTAAAGACTCATTTAGTATCAATTACAAAATAAAAAATAGGTTTAGAAATAAGTGATCAAACTTTAATTCTTTTAAATTAGTTTAGCACTTCATACATTGTCAAAATTTATAAGTTATCTTTAAGAGTATCATTAATGCATTTGGATTCAATTTGAGAAGAAAATTATTATTTACATAATTATCTTTAAAATAGAATGAGCTTGAATATCTTTGATGTGTCCTCAATAATTGGCTCCCTATGAGCATCTATATACTTTCATTTTTTGATCAAAGTTGCATTAAAAATATATTTATCTAAGTTGCTTAGGGAATGTGTAAAAATATTTTTGAAATTTAATTTTTCGAATTTAAAACAATCATCATCAAAATCATTTTTCCTAGGAGAGTTTCATTAAAAAAAATATGAATAGCCTTTTCTACAATTATGGATCTTTTATTGAACACTTGATAAACTTTAAAATTACCTTAATTAGATTTAACATCAAACCTTCCTAATATATCTTTATTATTCATAATAAAATATATTATAGTAAAAAACTTTAAAATATAAAATATTAGATTTTTTTTATTTTTTATTACTCATAATTTTTTTTTTTTATAGATGAGATTTTATAAGGGCCCTCTTTATGACATGACATGGCATGTCATGTTAATGATGAGCCCAAAAATATTTGGATATATTATGTTCATTAAGAATATTTCTTATCATCTCTTGTAAACTCATATTCATTCTTCCAACAATATTATTTTATTATAGAATTTTTTGGATAAAAAAGTTATTATTATATTTATTTAAATCATACAATTATTAAAAATCATGAATTTTAAGATCAACACCACGATCACTTCGAATCGAGATAAAAGATGACAACACATGAAACGAAATTAGATTAATTTTGATGATATAATATATACTATTCCATTATATGCACTAAAGTGATACAAGTCGAGATCTCCCATAACAACACATGCATTGTAGTTAAATTGATTTTGATGATGTGGTATAGACTACTCCATTATATGTAGTGAAGTAATTTTTAATCGAGATTGATGTTATATTTGGTAACTCATTTCTTATCTTATATAAAAGTGATAGACTCACGAAGATAAAGTCGAGATAGTGGACAACGATAGATGCATCAAAATTAGATTGATTTTGTTGATGTGGTATAGGTTACTCATATCTGCAGTAAAGTAATTTTTAATTGAATTCCGATGTGCATACTGTTATACAATATGAAAAATTGTTATGTGTTTGAAATATTGTGTTTAGGAGGATAAATCAAAAAGCGTGCAGGGAGTCATGACAAGGACGCTTGGGGATATATTAGTTATGGATTCATCAGGGGTATATAAAGATGGGTGAGTGGAATTTATAAATATTATTAAATAACTTTTATTTATTTATAAGGATTATTAAATAATAGAGTATGACAGTATATATATCGAAATTAGATTGATTTTAACGATATGATACACACCACTCCAATATATGAATTGAAGTGATAGACTCGAAGATACAAGTTGAGATAGATGATGACAATAAATGCATTGAAATTACATTAATTTTGATGATATGATACACTCTACTCTATTATATGCACTAGAATGATTTTTAATTGATGTGATAGAGTATGATAATATATGCATCGAATTAGATTGATTTTGACATTGTAATATACACTACTCATTATATGCACTGAAGTGAAGTGATTTTTGGAGCATAGTTGTTATCAGACTCCCTTAAATTATAAAAATTATGACTTTTAACTTCACCATCATGATCATTTCTACTTGATAAGATCATAAAATATTTTATATTTTAAATATTTTTATAAAATTTATAAAATATTTAAAATAATTATTTTTATATACTAAGAAGTATATTCAAAGTATTGGCTCTCGCTTGCTACTTTCTCCCTACTATCATTCCAGCTTTTGCTCGTACTCTCACCTCTACTCTTGTCTCTCTCAAATCCTTTTTTTCTTCATCCTTATTATCAGAAATAATCTCTACTTTATTTTCTCTATATTCAAAAGGAACTATCGTCCTCCATTGGCCCCATCAACCTTCATGGTATGGTCTGTTAGATTTTATGATCCTTTATAATTGGATAAGATATATAATGTAATTAGTTGAATTCGGATGACATATATTGACTAATAGAAAATAAGTTCATATTAAAGTAGGATTTTTGAGGGGATGCCCTTAGATGAGAGGAATTCTCATAATAACGTATCTTAGACCTTCTGCTCTCGCATATAAATAGATAGGACTTCTAGGGACTGGACCAAAGAGGTTGCATATCTCATAGATGATTCAATTGAGGGATTACAGTCTCTCTCTTAACTCTTCTCCCTAACCATCAATCTAAGTGGTCTTTTGAAAGGATAGGAAGAGATGATAAGGATCTAGTTCTCTTTGTAGATTGATAGCGATCTTGGATCTAAAGACAATGCCTCTGTAAATCGCACAGAAATCTCTTTTCCAAATGACATCAAAAAGTACACATCGTAAAACTAAATCTAATATTATTTGATTTCAATCCTAGCATTAAAGGTTGTTTTCACATTTAATATAGCATATTACAGATTTTATACTAACAATTGGTATCAAAGCCTATATCAAATATATTAGATCTATTATTTTTGTTTCGATGCTTGAATAATCCATATTTCATCGATCTGTATTCCTATATATTCTGTTTTGTTATTTGCTTGCTGGTAATGTTAGATTTGTTGTAAACGCAATCTCCATGACCGTGAAGCAGTAATGGTCATCGCCGAGCTTGCTACGTACGGCCAGCAGATCTGCTGGTCGTAGAGGCTTCGTTGAGCAACATGTGCATCACAGTAGTCGTTGCAGTAGGTGGCAGTCGCATCTAAGCGGCACACACACACGGGCATCACAACGCCCGTGTGACGGTCGCACGCGGGCAGCACCGCGCCCATGCGACAGCCGCACGCGAGCAAAACCCACATCCATGCGACGGTTGCACGAGGGCAAACAACCACCTAGGTGGCGATCACGTGCGGGCAGGAGCCACGTCTAAGTGGCAGCCGTGCACAGGTGGCGATTGCACGCGAGTAGGATACGCCCAGGTGGCAGTTGCGCTAGGGCACAAGTCGCGTGGGGGCAGTAGCCGCGCATCGATGGCGGTCGTGCTCAGGTAGGCCGTGCCCAAGCGGTGATCACGCGCGGGCAAGAATCGCGGCCAACTGTGCATAAGCGACTATAGCCCCGCGGTAGTCATGCACGGGCAAAGACAGTGCCGCAGCGTGGCAGCAGCGCATGCGCAAGCGGTAGCGACACAGGCATAGTAGGGTTTCCTTTTTGGCATATTTATAGTTTTACCCTTGAGGCTAGGGTTTTATCAAATTACAGTTCTGCCCTTTACAAATTTCATAATTCAAATTTATGTCCTGCCAACATATTTATAGTTTTACCTTTATAAAATTAAGAATTCTAATTTATATTCATAATTATAAAATTGATAAATAAGATTTATTATAATTATGATTGAATTTAATCGTGATTATATTTTGATTGTTTGATTGGATTTAATTTTGATTAAAAAATATAAATTATGGTTTACTTTTATATTTTTCTCATATGAATTATTGATTCTATTTTTACATGTAGTAAATAAAATCTAATTATTGTTCTTAGATATTTATTTGGTTATTCACATGTATATATTTAAAATTATGAAATAATGTTCATCTTTCACATAAAGGCATGGTTTATATGTTATCATGATTATCATATGAGTTTTTTTTTTACTGATTAATGTTCAATAATTATTATGGTTGTTATTCTATTATTGAATTGATTAGCATAAATTAAATTGAAGAAATTTGATGAATATTATTTGTAACTCATCTCCCTAAGTTTTATCTGACTTGTAGCTACCAAAGTATCCTGGGATGATAGGCTTTTGTGATGTGAATTACAATAAAAGTTTTATTATTTATAGGATATTTAATCTACTTCAAATAATTATGTGATGGGATAGGATGATACTGTTTTGGATATCCTTGCAGTTTAGAGTTGTATACTCAAATGTAACAATACTATTCTACAAAGATAATATCAGTCCTCCATTGATGATCTTGAGTGAACACTAGATATATCAATATTTCACCTAAATGTGTAATATAGATGATACCCATAGTTCATCAATTTTTTAAAAAACTCAAAGCATTAATGTTATTTTATATTTTTGTAATGGTACTTCCGTCTATACATTCTTATGCTTCTAGTGTTCCTGTACTCTTTATATCAAATTATTCAGAATAGTTAAAGCATGTAAAATTTACATTGGGTGTATTAGATCTTAATTTAGCATTAATGGTTAAAAAACCCACAAACTTGATTGATGAAAGTATTGTGAAACAAGTTAATGAAATGAAGGCTTGGGAAAGATCTGATAGGTTTAGTTTAATGTTCATAAGAATGACGATTGCAAATAACATAAAGACTTCATTATTGATTGTAACTAGTATAGAGGAATATTTAAAGGTTATTGAAGACAGATTTAAATCTGTTGATAAGTTATTGGCTGGCACACTAATGAAAGAATTGACTTCAGCTTAGTATGATGGCACTCGAGAAATTCATGATCACATCCTCAATATGACTGATAAAACTGTAAAATTTAAAGTATTATGTATGAATGTTAATGAGTTTTTCCTTGCATAGTTCATTTTCAATTCTCTTCCTTTTCAATTTGGCTTATTCAAGATTCACTATAATATAAATAAGGATAAGTGGGAGAATGTTAGATTTTATGGCCCTTTATAATTGGATAAGATATATAATATAATTAATTAGATTTTGATGACATATATTAACCAATAGAAAATAAGTTCATATTAAAGTAGGATTCCTTAAGGGATGCCTTTGATGGAAGGAACTTTCTTAATAATTTATCAAAGACCCTCCGCTCTCACCTATAAATAGATAGGACCTCTAAGGACTAGACCAAAGAGGTTACGCATCTCATAGATAATTCAGTTGAGGGATTACAGTCTCTCTCTCAACTCTTCTCCCTAACCATCAATCTAAGTGGTTCTATGAAATGATAGGAAGAAAGGAGAAGGATCTAGTTCTCTTTACAGATTGATAGCGATCTTGGATCTAAAGATGGTGCTTTGGCAGATTACACAGAGATCTCTTTTTTAGATGACATCAAAAGGTACGCGTCGTAAAATCAGAAATAATATTATTTGATTTCAATCCTGACATAAAAGATTGTTTCCGTATTTAATGTTCATTCTCAATTCCCTTCGGCCCATTCAAGATTTACTATAATACAAATAAGGATAAGCGGGACTTGAATGAGTTAACTAGCATGTGTGTTCAGGAAGAATTGAGATTAAAGTAGGAAAGTTCATATAATATCATGACTGCTACTCAAGGAGCTGTTAATAAGAAAAGAAAAATAAAGCATCATCCATCAAAGAAATTTACTTGGTTTAGAAATATTAAATAGATAAATGAAAAGAAAGCTTTTATTATAAAGTATTTCTTTTGTGGTAAGAAAGGACATGTGAAGAAGGACTGTATTAAATGCAAGACTTAGTTCAGAAAGAAAGGTATTAACTTGACCTTTATATGTTTCGAATCAAATATTATAGAAATTCCTTCTAATACTTGGTTGATTAATTCTGGTGCTTCAACTTATGTTACCAATAATATGCAGGGATTTCTTTCAATCCAAAAACCAAAAGAACATGAAAGATTCATCATTATGGAAAATCGTCTCAAAGTAAAAGTCATATCAGTGGGGACTTATCGTCTACGCTTAGAGACGGGTTATCTGATGGATCTTGTTGACACATGTTATATTCCTACTATTTCTAGAAATTTAGTTTCTCTATCTAGAATTGATGAGTTAGGAAATTGTCTTTCTTTTAGTAGTGGTAAACTAAGTATATTTTATGATTTAATAAAAGTTGATTTTAGAATTCTGTATGATGGCTTATATAGAACTAATTTTAATCTTGAGTTTACAAAGATATTATTGACCATGCAATCAAATATTGGATTAAAATGTAGTTTCAATAATGAAAGATCTTCTATATTGTGGCATAGACGATTGGGGCATATCTCCAAGGAAAGAATTAAAAGATTAGTGAAAGATAATATTTTGGAACATCTAAACTTCACTGATTTTGATGTTTATATATATTGTATTAAGAGAAAACAAACTAAACATACAAAGAAAAATCTCATAAGAAGTAAATAACTCCTTGAGATTATTTATACTGATATCTGTGGGCCACTCTATATTCCTTGTTTTAGTAGAGAAAGGTATTTCATCATATTTATAGATAACTTGTCGAGATATGACTATGCTTATATAATACATGAAAAGTCTCAGGCCATTGACATTCTTAAAGTGTATATAAATGAGGTCAAGAGACAATTAGATAGAAAAGTTAAAATTGTCAGATCTAATAGGGGTGGTGAATTTTATAGCAGGTATAATGAATCTAGTTAGAATATTAGTCATTTTGTTAGATTCCTAGAACAATGGGGTATTTGTACTCAATATGCATTACCAGATGTGCCATAGCAAAATAGTGTTGCTGAAAGACGAAATCGTACTCTTATGGATATGGTTAGGAGCATAATGAGTTATTCTTCTATACATGAGTCAATGTGGGGTGAAGTTCTTAGAACAACTATGTATATCTTGAACAGGTATAATAGGTTTCAAGTTCAAATAGAAAGAATGTCTTTTTTCCTCGCCCTTATGGAATTGGATCTTTCTTTATCATATAGTTGATTTCTCATATAGATATGGTATAAGTTCTTAGTAAGTCGGTTTCATCAATTCTATTTAAGTTATGGACCGGTAAAAAGCCCAATTTGAGAAATTTACCTATTTGGGGGTGTCCTATAGAGATAAGAGTATTCAATCCATATGAAAAGAAATTAGATCCAAGAACTATTTCTGAATATTTTATTGGTTATCCAAAAAAATCCAAGGGATACAGATTTTATTGCCCTAATCATAGTATAGGGATAGTCATAGTATGAGGATAGTAGAATTTGGTAATGCAAGATTCCTAGAAAATGGTAAAATAAGTGGGAGTGAAAAATCTCAAAGGATCAATTTTGATATTAAGGAGATTCTAGTTAATTCTCTTATATCATCTCCTATTCGAGATATTATTGTTCCTCAAATTAATGAGAGCATTGATGAGAGTAAACAATAAAATAACATCGATGAACTCTCACATGATGTTGATGTCGCTGCTAATGATCTTGTAGAATAATCATAATTGGTAGCTTTAAAAAGATTTCGAAAGAAAAGAAAACATGTCATTTATGATGATTATGTGATATATTTATAAGAATCAGATTATGATATAGGAATAAAAGGAGACCCCTTATCATTTTCACAAGCTATATAAAGTAATGATTCTGAAAATTGGTATGATGTAATAAAATAAGAGTTAAAATCAATGGTCCAGAATAGTGTTTAAAAACTCATTAAATTGCCTAATAATTGTAAAAGAGTTGGTTGTAAATTGATCATTAAGACAAAATGTGACTCAGCAGGTAATATCGAACGATATAAAGCTAGACTTATGATTAAAGATTTTTCTCATAAAAAAGGCATCGACTATAACGAGACTTTTTCTCCAGTTTCTAGAAAGGACTTGTTGAAAATCGTCATGGCATTAATAGCTCATTATAAGCTTGAGTTAAATCATATGGATGTGAAAATATTATTTTTGAACGGGGATCTGGATGAGGAAATTTATATGGAACAACATGAAGGATTCATAGAAAAGAGAAAAAAAAAATTGGGCTTGTAAACTTAAGAAATCTATTTATGACCTTAAACAAGCTTCTAGACAATGATATATAAAGTTTCATAATATTATTACTTTCCTCGGAGTTAAGGAAAACACTGTTGATCAGTGCATATATCTAAAGGTAAGTGGGAGCAAGTTTATTATATTGGTCTTATATATGGATGATATTTTATTTGTTAGTAGTGATCTTGGTTTATTACATAAAACTAAGATATTTCTCAAAAAGAACTTTAAGATGGTTGATATGAATAAAGTAACCTACGTTATTGGTATTGAGATATATAAGCATAGATATCAAGGATTATTATGATTGTCTCAAAAAGGATATATTAATCGTATTTTGGAGAGATTTAATATGCAGCTTTGCTCAACTAATGACATGCCTATTTCTAGAGGTAAAAAATTCAACCAAAATCAGTGCCCAAAAAATGACTTAGAAAAGAATCAAATAAAGAATATTTCTTATGGATACGCAATTAAAAGTCTATTATATGCTCAAACCCGTACAAGACCATATGTCAGTTTTGTAGTTGTTGTAATGTTGGGAATATACCAAAGCAATCCAGGAATGGAATATTGGAAAGCTACAAAGAAAGTAATAAGATATCTGTAGGGGTCGAAAGATTATATACTCACATACAGGAGATCAGATCAGCTTGAAGTGACAGGATATTCATATGTTGATTTTGTAAATTGCCTCGACAGTAGGAAGTCCACTTCAAAATTTATATTTATGTTAATTAGTGGGGCAATTTCTTAGAAAAGTACAAAGCAATCGCATATCACATCATCAACAATAGAAGCTAAATTTTGGCATGCATTGAGACCACAAATCAAGTTTTATAGTTGTAAAATTTAATCTCAGGACTTGGTGTGGTCGACTCAATTGCTAGGCCGCTAAAGATATTTTTGTGATAATAGTGTAATAGTTTTCTTCTCTAAGCATTTGGTGATTAGAGAAAAAGTCCAAAAATAACAAGTGTCAATTGAGTACCTAAGCACCACTATGATTATTGTTGATCAATTTACAAAAGCTTTATAGTATAAAATATTTAAAGAACATGTTCTTAGAATGTGGTTTGTGAGCAAGCCATAAAAGATATGATGATGTATGTTTAGGTGGATGCTATTATTGATGTTTTTCTTGCTTAATTAAAGTTATTTATTTTTGCTATCCTATTTACATTTATGTTTATGTATATTATAATTGAATGTAATAATAGGATTGTCTTGATAAGATAAATTATAGGGGTCATTATATACTATATTAGGAAAGACTAATAATGTTGTGATATATAGAAAGAAGTATGACATTGATGATATACAACCGTTATGACTCGCATTGATAGTTGGACTTAATATGGTACTATTATGTTTATTGGACTTATTGGCTTGTTTTAAAATTCATGATCATATATAAAATACTTTTCAAAATTCTTTAGAATCGAATTAGGTAAAATTATTTTCAAACAAATTTTATTTTATTTATTTTATTTATTTTTATTTTGAATATCTTTTATATCTTATCAATTAATGGGCCAAGTTGGAGAATGTTAGATTTTGTGGCCCTTTATAATTTGATAAGATATATAATATAACTAATTGGATTCTGATGACATATATTGACCAATAGAAAAGAAGTTCATATTAAAGTATGATACGTTTGATGGGAGGAACTCTCCTAATAACTTATCCTACACCCTTTGCTCTTGCTTATAAATAGACAATACCTCTAGGACTGAACCAGAGAGGTTACGCATCTCATAAATGATTTATTTGAGGGATTATAATCTCTCTTTCAATTCTTCTCTCTAATCATCAATCTAAGTGGTCTTATGAAATGATAGGAAGAGAGAAGAATGATCTAGTTCTCTTTGCAGATTGATAGTGATCTTAGATCTAAAGACGGTGTATTTGTAGATCACACAGAGATCTCTTTTTCAGATGGTATCAAAATGAACGCATCGTAAAATCAGATCTAATATTATTTGATTTCAATCCTAACATAAAAGATTTTTTTCATATTTAATATAACATATTACAGATTTTATGCTAACATGATCAACATTCAAACTAGCAACTTAATTGACTAGTGTGAGGAACTACATAGGAAAAAAAAAAGAAAAAAAAAACGTCACCCCATTCGAAATGGACTAATGCTATATAGAAAGATTGGTCACTCATCAAAAAGTCTAAGAACATGACTTTAGCGACTTAGGGGTGTTATTGATGTGCTTCTGGAAAATGACATCACGTTGAATCTTCGTCAATGTGAAAGTCATGAAAATACAAGTGAAAGATGGAGGATGACAACACGTATTGAAATTAGATTGATTTTGACGATATGATAAACGTTACTCTATTATATGCACCAAAGTACATCGGTTGATTCCTTTCATTTCGCACACACAAGTGAATTTATTGTTCTAAAACATTTGAGGTTGCTTGTTCTGCCTTGTGTTTGAAGTTGCTTAACACTCCTTTTTTTTATATTTGATATCCCTATTTACTTGATTCTCTCTCGAAGTAACACTTTTAAGTGTTTTGGATGGTTAATATGTTAGTTATTAAGACCAACATAACACTAAGAGAGGGCTAAATTAGTATTATTTTAAACTTTAAAAAATTTTAATTCTTTTATTAAGAAGAGAGACAAATATGAAAAAGCTAATTCAACCAAGAAATCAACATTGATAATAGCACAAGTAAATATAAAATAAAAAATCAATTTATAGTGATTCAAACGTCCTAATGTATATCCACTCATGATTCCTTTTGATATCAAGTATGATAACAAATCATTATTATATTGATAGACTTAATATTAACTATGTTGAATATGATCAAGTATGTTTAGTTAGACTGATAAAAATTATATCATTTAATTATTTGATTTGTATAATGAGAAAAAATTTTAATTCTTGACTTGTTCTCTTGACAAAAGATTGATACAAAGCTTATTTGTAAAACAAAAAAAATATCATTAAAATAAATTTAAAAAATAAAAATATCATCATTAGAATACTTAATAAATAATATGGTATGAATCCTATCTTTTAAAAAATTATCTTGAATCATTATATACTCATTTTCTTTTATTATTTTATATTGTTTCAGTTTAAACATCGGCCAATATAAGAAGAAAAAAGTAATTGTATCATTTTGCTTATAATTTATAAAAAGTATGCATGCATCCTTTATGAGAGGAGATTTAGAAATATCTAACAACAAGATGGAGTATATTACGACACCACCCACTCCGTATCGTCACATCTGTGGCTGCCTGTTCGAGTCGGCCACCACCGGAACCCTGCCGCCGCGCGGCACCCGCCGGCGGTGCCTCCGAAACCTCAACCGTCCCGTCTCCCCGAACCTCTTCTTCTCCGTCTCCACGATGTCGCACTCCGGGAACGGCGCCGGGTACCGCACTCGGTCGTAGCAGACGGAGTAGCTCATGTACTGCCTCCGGAAGGCGCGCATGGCCCGCCGCTTCTCGGGGGTCATGACTGCTAGGCCGGTGGCCGCAATCTCAGCCGCCGCCGCCGCGGCGCAGCCGCTCCGGGTCGTCGGCACCTGCTGGATCGGGTCTAAGCGGCAGCCGAGGAGGGTGAGGTCGGCGAACGACGACACGAACGGGCCGTACTTGTAGTTGACCTTGTACTTGCCGCCGGAGGTGGCCCAGTTTGACGCGTCCCAGATGGTGGCGTACAGCGACATGGGCTTCGACGGGTAGTCGCCGCCCATGGCCTCGGACCGCCGCACCTCGCGGATAGGGGTGTCGTCGACGTAGAAGCTGGAGAAAGAGTGAGAGGGAGATTAAAGAGTAACATTACTGCATGATACACTGTTGTCGAAACAGAGGAGAGGCGTACATGATGTTGTCAGCAGTCCAGAGGATGGAGTAGCGGTGGAAGTCGGCGGTGGGATCGAAGGGGAGGTAGTAGCGCTCCTCCCTTCCGCGGCTGGTGCTCCCATTGCCGTACACGTTGGTTTGCACCCTCCACTCTTTGCCGCGGATGTTCCCCAAGAACTCGAAGTCGAGCTCGTCGTGGCTCTTCTCGAACACGTCCCCGTTCGACGTCTGCATATGGCCACAGCGGAGACGTCCAAGTCAAGGGTCTAAAGCCAAGCGCATGCAGGTGCAATGTCTTACGTAGAAGGCGACCACCACTCCCGCCGTGTAATCCGATGGCAGCTTGATGGAGGCGCTGAAGAGTCCATGCTGATACATATCCGACGATATAAATCCCGATCCTGACACAAATAAGATCGAATCAAAGCCTGCGCAGCTTGCCGTATAGGAGGAGGGGGGGGAGTTCACCGGAGTAACGGTCGAGGAGGAGGCTGACGCTCCTGCCGTCCGCCGACCGCACGAGGTTGCCTTTGCCGAAGAGCGGGGCGTATCCGTCGTCGAACGCCAGGGTCGTCACGTTGACGGATGTAGCCACGACCACGGCCGTCGAGACCAGGACGACAACGGCGACAGCGGCGGACAATGACGGCCGCGTTCCGCCATCCATCTCTCTTCTCTCGCTTTCTTCGCTGTTCGCTCGTTCCTTCCTTCTCTCCTAGCGGCGACGGAAAAAGGGGAGAGAGGACCGAAGGGTTCTTTGTGGAAGAAACGAGAGGAACACGATCTTTCTCCTCTGTGTTCGAGATCGAGGAAGCAACGAGGTGGGCAGGAATGAGGACCGGAAGAGGAGGAGATGGTGTTCTTGTTGAAGTGTTGGTGAATGGAAGGGGTTGTTTGACCGGGTCGCATGCATTAAGCGTTGGTGGAATTAATTACCGGTTCTTGGAACCTCCTTCCGCCATTGATCTTCTTTTATTATGCGGAATAATTGCAAACTAATTCTTAACTTAGACGACACAAATTATTTTATATATATAAACACACACACACACTTTTGTAACATAAGACTATTAAATATGTCATTATAGTTAATATTAAACTGTAATAAACTTAACACTCCTTTAAATATGAGTATTTTAATTAAAAAAAAAGCTTTTATTGTCGGGCTTTTATCTAATGGTCTCATAATTGGTTTTTATGTGAGAGCGATCCTTTTTCGTCGTTTTAATGAAAATACCTTTCGTCACACCCGTCGTCCCCGACCTCCGACACACCGCCGACATCACCTCCTCCGTGACTTTCCACTTTCCCACAGCTTCTAGCGTCGCTGCCACCACCCCACCCTTCACCAACTACCCCCTCCATCTTCGACACGGCCTCTGTGCAGCCCCTCCACGACCTCCGACTCCCCCCTCTGTCTTCCAACGCCGCCCTCCGCTTTCGCCACTATTGCCAATACCATCATCGTCTCCTTCGTGACGATTATGAGAAATTAATTCCAACCATTTATTTTTTAAAGAAGAAACTACGTTAAACTAATCAATTGAAGTGTGAATACAACGTAGGAGGTGAATCCCCTCTTAGAACAGAGATGAGCAGGGGTGAATCACCTCGCCAGAAAATAGAATCATAAGGAGGTGGGGCACCTCTCGAAACAGAGTTAACATGAGGTGAAGCATCTCTCAAAAAACACTGGAAGTAGTGAGCAAGGTTTCTTCTGATATGATTCCACTGCCCACTGGGTGAACGATGGCCTTGGCGAGTATGTTGGTGGTGATCATGAAAATATTCAGATGCTTGGCAGCCTTGAGCACGAACAAATGTTACTGGTGTCTCTTATAGTGAAGCCAAAACCTGCAAAAACAGAAGATGGATCGAATGAGTCATCGCAAAATAAGTTAATGTTGTCTATTATGATGAAGTCAGAACCTGCAAAAATAGAAGATGGGTTGAATGAGCCATCACAGAACAAGTTAAAAATGATGATATTGCCTGGGATAATAAGTTCGGTTTACCCAACAACAATCATAGACGTAGGCTCCCAGCTAATTGAGGGACCAGAACCCTTATTTATTGGCTCACTGTTCTTAGGGAAGAGGATCTCCAACTTGTTATTGTTAATGTGGAGATCGATGATGGCAGTGTAAGTCTCAAGAGCTTTTAAAAGGTTAGTACAAGACTTATAGTTGGCCTTAATAGAGATGATATTAGATAGGTGATCTTAAAGCCTCGGATATAGAAATGGGTTATCTTTTTTTCTGATGACTCGATCATTAAGGATGTTGATGAGAATTTATTAAACAAGGACAAATAGGACGGGGGATAGGGGGTCATTTTGTCTGATCCCCTTACTGGAATGAAACCATTATGTAGGATAGTTGTTAATGATGCATAGAACAAATGGGTTGAAATGTAGGATAAAAGCCAATCAAAGAAGTTAGAGGGAAACATGATAAAAGCTTTGGCGAGGTCTAGCTTGATAAGGATGAGAGGGATTTACCATTGGTGTTAAACAATGGTGGTGTTGTCATGAATGAAGAGATCGGGGATGAATGTAGATTGGTTTTAGGCTATAAGTTTTCAGAGTAGATTTTTTATCTCTTTTATTAACACCTTAGCAAAGAGCTTGTGTATGATATTACAGAGATAGATGGGGTTTGAAATCGTTAATGATCGAAGGGTTTGATTTTTTAGGGTTAAGGCTAGATAAGTTCTGGTGGAGGTATACAAGTGAAGTAATGGAATTCGTTAAAGGGTCTCTAGATAAAGGGTGCTAGAGTGGTTCAATAGCTTTGAAAAAAATTAATCATATACTCATCGAGCTCCGGATTTTTATTGAGGCCCATTTTGTTGAGTGCGATAGTGATTTTGTTTGGGGTGAAGGGAGAGATCAACGAGGGATAAAGATGGTGGGTATGGTAGAGAGGAAGAACCAAGTCGAAGAAGATTACAGACAAATTATAGTAAGTAAGGAGCTCACAAGCTAGAGTACAATCGGTGAAAGCTTTGCCGATGGACTCGATGTCTTCCACCGAAACACCATTGGGCATAAGGATTGAATAGATGTAGTTTGTTCTTTTTTTTTATCGAACAAGGTGGTGGAAGTATTTTATATTTTTGTCAGCTTTGAGAAACCATTTTGTTTTGGCTTTTGAGCTCCATTTGATGTGTATCTATCTATAAAGCATATTATATTTATTGTGCAAGTAACATAACAAGGTAAGATCCACAGAGGGGGCAAAGTTTTCTTTGAACTCAATGACCTTTATCTTGATCTCCATTTATTATAAGATATTTTTAATATTCTCATAGTTATTCCTAGTCCAACGTATAAGTTTGCATGAGATCACTATTGAAGTTCAAGCAAAATCAACATTCATGAATGCTCCGACCAACATCAAGATAGTTTGGCTAGAAATATTCAAAACAAAAAGGTTTGAGAGTTTGTTTAGGTTTTGTACTATGAAGGAGAGAGATGAGACTACTGGTGTGGTTGGAAAAAAAAATAATATGTAGAAGGCGTTTGACGTGAGGTTGCAAAAAAAAATAATCTAAATGTTCATAGCTAGCACTTTATTAAGATGAGTAAAAATATGAGAATGACCAAAGCGGCTATTACATAGGCATAGCAAGAGCCCAAGAAATCGATATCGGTGAGATTATAGTTATAAATGAAATCTCTAAATGCAATCATAGAAGAACTTTAGTGAAATTTTTTTGCCACCATATTTCTCAAAAGTTAGTATAGTTGCAATCACTCTATAACATTTAGGGGATATCAGGAAATTGAAGATTGAAGAGATACTTTCAAAAAGAGTTTCGAAGACTAGCTTTAGTATTAACATAAATAATCAATAGAAGCTAGGGAGGCATACCTTATTATTCTATTATGAAATGAATAGATTATTAATCTTTATTAATGGTATACAATTTGATGAGATCGTAAGTGTCAAGCTATTATAATTCCTCCTAAGCATCCTTGAGAGGCCCTCTCACCCCTTTTCAAGTTTGCATATGAAGATTATGACTGTTTGTTTAGATAAGTGGGTCCAAAGCAATACTAGGATGGAGTCCTTATGAGAGTTGATAAAATATCAAATGTGATTAGGTGTAGGGCTGGGTTAATGGTCGTTGGGTCTATGATACAATGAATTTAATGAGCTTATCATGCCTATTAGGCTTCGCAGATTATTCTGAATTGTGATTGTTCTAAGTTGGGTGATTTACATTCTAGGGCCTTCTGTAAACTTTGATCTATAGCCTATACAAATTTGCAAATATCACAGTGTTGTTCAACACAAAGAGGGTGTGGGTTCGCTAGTGCTTTGCTTATCGAAGTCATCCTTACTAGTAGGGGTCGATTGCTCCAACGACTTGCTTTGGTTGCATCGATTAATGTGATGACTTATGATTTTGCATGAGAAATAAAAGTTGAGAATGTTTTCTTAGGTGATAGTTTGAAAGAAGTTTGAATCACATGTTCTTATCCATATCTATTGAGGAAGTAGTTGAGAGTAGTTAAGCATAGCACACACTTTGATAAATCTTCCCCTAGTTCTAGAGGTAGTGATAGTGTCAACCTTTAGTGATTTTTTGTTGTAAGTAGCAATCTGAAAGAGGATTCTAGGGAACATTAACTTAATCAAGAGCCCAGGAAGCTATAATGATAGAACCCCAAAGGAATTCTATGAAGATTAATCTTGGGGGAGATCACTCCTTGAAACTCTATAGGGGTTCTTTCCTCCAATTTGTTGTTCAAAGGCTACAGAAAAGGTTCATCTATTACTTAAGAAAAGAGGATGAATACATGACTATTTATAGGGCTTCTAAACCCCAACTCCTAATAAGACTCCTACTTCTAACCCACTCCTAAAAGGACTCCTACTCAAGAAACAACCTCCTAACTCTAACCAGCCTCTTCACCTCTTTAATAGGGGTTGGGTAGGTAGATTTTACATGAATGCCCCTCTCAATTAGGACTTTCCTAACTAGAGTCCTAACATATAACCAAGTTGGAGTAGTGGTCATCGTCTGTTTTATGGGTTCAAAGTTCTAATATGAGGGAAAGATGTTGAGGGCATAACATCTAAGGAACCATGGGCCTACCTCTAGTGAGGGTGTTTATCATGTCTTGCTCGATTCGAAGCAAAAATACAAGAAACCTCCCATGAGGTCTATGATCTAGAGGTTAAAACTTTGTCTTCTAAAAACTTTTCATATAATTAGAGTTTCCAATTGTCCCTTGCATATTGTATGTCAACTAAATTTATGGTCAAAATATAGATAGATGAGCTTTAGATCTTAGCAATCTTAGTAATAAGGTCAGCATCAAAGCTGCATAGGTCAATGAAAGAAATCTGTCTAAAGAGACTAGCCCAAAATGAAAGAAGCTTGGAAGAAGGATTGACATTTTGTTAAGGTGTTGTGGTCATCGAAAAGAGATGAGAATGGATAGATTAAGAGGTTCCGAGATGATTGTGGAAGGAGGAGCTTCCTTAGTAGGAAGAGGAATTAGTAAACGTGAAGAGATATTAAGGAAATATACTGATGATAGGTCATAGGTTAGGATGCCTATCATCAGTATACTGATGCCTATCATCATGTAAGATAAATATGAGGAGAGCTAAGGGGCATAAATTAATTCGTAGATATGTGTTATTACTAAAGATTTGATATCATCTTATAATAATCAAATTAGTCAAAATTAATATATATATATATATATATAAGATTAGATATAAATTCAATCTAAAAAACAGCTAAGTCAATCCTAATAAATATCATTTGGTTCTTTCAAATCTTAATAATATAAGACTGTTCATTAGCCTTTTTCTATCTCATATGAATATTCTCTTTAAAGGTAGCTGTACTTATAAGAAAAGCCTGACCTGCAACTCTTACGTTTAAGCCTCCCAAAGATCATCATAATGCACACACTCTAACAGGGAAGTAAAAAAGCCACCTGTCTCTCTCCATGAACAGTTGACATTGATTGATCACAATGAAACTGTAGTCTACTTTTAGTGCTCACTGGGACAAGCAAAACATCACGTCTAAGTCTCTGTGTTTTGAGATCATGCCATTAATCAATTAACAAGTATCAGTAGACAAAAAGGTGTGGACTTCCAATGCTGAGTCATTAATCACACCAAATAGGCCTCCATTGTGAGCTATGGTATTCTTCTTATCAGTCAATTTGAGGAGTCCTTTCTCCTTCCCTTGGGGATCCCCATGCTCACCTCATGTATGCATGCTTGGTTTTCTGAAAAGAACTTCTTGGATAAGAAAAGATATATGTGATGTCACAAGCTAGGGCAAAACTTTTGACTCTCTGATGCTGAAGTGACCTTGGTGACTTCATGGCACAGGACTCTCATGTAGGCTTAATATATGAAAGAGAGCAGCACTGATATCAATGGGACTAATGAACTTAAATTGAAGGCATTAAAATGCACTCTTGTACATGTATTATCTATTTGCTGACCCACCAACCTGAGGTATGCTGTCATGCATTTTATATGCCTCTACTAACAAATTTTGGGTTAGAAGAATGCTACTTCTGATCCAAAGTTGGACTGCAGATTTCATAGCTAATCTATAACTTCTCTCAGTAAATATACTGTATAACAACATCTCAATTTGGTCCACATCCGAAATGGAAGGATAGTTAAGTTGGTGTATAAGAATTTAATAAAAAAATTTTATTAATTTGAGCTTAATATTTTGAGATATTTTGTTTAGACTTAACAAATTAATAGATCAATTATTCTATCAGATCGTACGTAATATTACACATGGTGAGTTGCATGATGAACGATTAGGATTAGAAACTAAGGTTTGATTTTAGGTTGCCTTTCGTTCTTGATAAAAATATACATGCATAATGCTCGAGTTAGAAACTATGATTTTTATTCGATCTAAATAGAACTAGACACATCATAAAATAAAATCACCATTTGACTAACCATTGTATGTGTCATGATAAGATTTAATTTTGGATTTTGTTTAGATGCTGATGACAATATTAACATTTAAATAAGGATTATTGTAACACCTCCCAATTGAATCAGATCCGACGATCTTAGTTGGATCTGAGTTGGATTAAAGACACATCGAGTCACCACTAGGCTAAATCTTATGCTCATTGTACTAAAATTTGATTTGTGTGTTATATCTCAACTTGACACTATGATCAAACCTTTTAACGAGAGAGATTATAACATGACCGAGTCGAATCCTATGAACTCAATCAAAATAGGACAGGCAGCATGGAGCCACCAGTGAGTGAGCTGGATCTCACACGTATATGGTAAGCACAGAAGAGTTTGATTGAGTTGGATGCTCATACAAAGTCTACGAGACTGAGAGAGTAGCCATCTACATTATCCAGTTAACCTAACAATGAAGCATTCAATCTCAGAACTCCATCTTCACCCTCTACATACATCTTCTTCACATTCTGATTGATGGCGGTCGACGTAGATTGTCTGTAGTGCTTGTCGTTGATGCTAGTAATCGTTGTCTGGAAATCATCCATCTGATGCCAACAACAGCCTACACGCCAAATGTCTTCTGGTTGTGCTACTGACCACTCTAATGGCATATTATGATGGCAACTTTTGCATGTACGAATCCATATGTGTTTTGCCGCACTTTTCATGACATCTTTTTCTGTAGCAATCTCCTTGAACTCTGCAAACTTTTGTTCCATCAACTAAACCAAGGGTTGAAGGCAAAGATCAAAGGTTTAGTCAGCACAACTAAGCAGTTTCTATGTGGAAGATGAGAATGAATTCTTCATGTTCTATCAGATCCACAAAATTAGTGGGGGAGAAGAAGCTCAGGAGGAGTAGATCAGGTACTCAAGTTCAATTACAACTCTGTACAAAATATTCCTTCTCACTCAGAGATTGCCCAAGAGAACAAGTAACAGGGAAGGAACCTCTCTCTCTCTCTCTCTCTCTCTCTCTCTCTCTCTCTCTCTCTCTCTGAGGTGTCATTTTCTGTCACAGGAGTCAAAAGACAACCCAACCCAAGAATCAAGCCTTGTTACTCCACACACTGTTTACTCTCCATGCTGACATTGTGTTCAGAAGACAACTTTGCCACTGCAACTCTTTGTCACTGCCACTTAAAATACCTATACACACATACCCCACAGCCTCATCATTTCACAAAAGCAACTCTCTTTTCTCCTACTCTTTCACTCGCTCACACATTGCGTTAACCTTACGAAGAGGAAGAGGAGGAGGAGGAAGTTTGGTGATCAAATGGAGCTCTTTTCAGCAGCACCAGATTTGTCGCTTCAGATCAGCTCTGATGATGCCACACCACCAAACTGGAGAAAACCAGATGAGACCATGGAATTAGGGTTTCGACGGAGGGACGTCTGTGACTCCTCCACCACCACAACCTACATTTACCCCATCACTGCACCCGCAGCGAACGCCAACGCTGCCGCCTTTGAGCTCTCCTTGGCGAACACAAATGGTGCCGTCGCCATCGATCACCGCCATCACCACTCACCACTTCCTGAGGTCTGTCACCAAGATCAAAGCTGGATGAAACCCATAACAGGCATCCCTATCTACCAACATCCACCTTCCTTTCCTTTAGTCGTGCCGCATCAGCAGCAACACTTGTGCGGGCCTTCTTCTTCCACCCACGGTTTCACACCCTTCATGGCCAGCCAAAGCTTGTCGAGATCAAGATACTTGCCGTCGAGGTTCCCCGGCAGGCGGAGCATGC
Organism: Musa itinerans; assembly: GCA_001649415.1. NCBI lineage: Eukaryota > Viridiplantae > Streptophyta > Magnoliopsida > Zingiberales > Musaceae > Musa > Musa itinerans. The sequence continues at coordinate 124,014 of LVTN01000265.1, read as the reverse complement.
GAGCGCCAAGGATGCGATGGACTACCGCACTCCATGCCCGCTTTGTCCATGCTGTGGAGCTGTTGGGTGGCCATGAGAGTATGCTACAAGTCTCCCATATCATTTGCATGGACCGATCTTGCCTTTCTTTTATGACTTCTCTTCCTTCAATTGTTTTGGAGTTCAGGAGCTACACCCAAGTCAGTTCTAGAGCTCATGGATGTGAAAGATCTTACCTTGGCTCATGTGAAATCCCACCTGCAGGTAACCCTTCTTCCCTGAAATCAAGATTTGATCTTCTTTTTCCTTTTCCTTGCCAAGTTCTGAGTAAATTCAGGAGTACAAAAGCATCCTGTGGCCTACAGAAAACCTGCCTTCCTTTTTCTTGTGTTCTCCTCCTTGGTGTTTCCTCATCATCACTCTTTCCACAGCATGTATTGCGGCAGCTTTTACACTCCAACCAGAAAAAAAAAGATACTACTGTAAGAAAAGACCAGTGAACTGTGCAGGAAGCTACTCTAATAAGTTGCATTCAACTCTAGACAAAGCTAAAATGAAGTACATTGTTGTCCATAGTCTCTTGGATGTTTGTCTTACACCTTGAATCTACTTTTACCTCACTTGATAACACACTGGAATGACTAAATTTGGACTGTAGGTCTGTGTGCTTTACAAAATGATTATCCAACATTACTCATTTATAGTTATGTATGTGCCATTGCAGATGTATCGAACTCTGAAGAACACTGATAAATTAGCAGTTCCATCAGGTCGAGAAGATTCTGATCTCACATTTCTTGCCTAAAATCTGGCTCAATTATTATGGTGTTAATGATTGCTTCTTGTCTTAGGTCAATCTGATGGGCTTGAGAATGGATCAACAAGAGAGAATTATGATGAAAACCCGGTAGGCGTTCGTGATTTCGACCGATCAGAATCATGGGGACACAGACTCGACCATGTCGGTGTGCGGTCGAGGTAGCAAATCATCCTATCTTTGATTGTTTTCCTACATCTGTTTGCTAATTTGATATGCAAATTAATGATCTCGAACTATATATGCTATGAGACGGAAAAGGATTTATGTACAATAGTAATGTCATAGCGAGTGATTACAATTTGATATGGGTGAGTGGCCCTTTTCATGTTCTCACACTTCCAAGCTATCAGTACTTTGGAAAAGACATTAACTGGCATAACATAGACATCTGATCTCTCTTCCCAAATCCATGTTTGGCACGAGTGATGTGCATGTGTTAGCACGACTGATGAACCTGAATTATGAAGACCTCCACCAATCACAAGAAGCAACTAGTGATCAGGTCACAAGGGTGAAAGAGAGAGATTAGAACAATAGAATATATGAACATTCATTAGGATGAAAATGGCTATTTCTTATGGACAAAATTCTTCTCTGCTTTTATTTGTATGTTTTTTCCTCGGGGATTTAATGGACATGATGATGATGAGATAAGTCCCTTTATTCACAAAAGAAAGAAGCTTCAAACAGTGCCTGTCCAGTCTGCTTGCTTCTTGTAGAAGTCAAGAGAGTAGATAGATATCAAAAATGTTGCTTCCCTTGCATTACTCTTCTCTTCCCATCAAGATTATGTGATCCTTCAGCAAGAGAGTGAAGAGGCTTATTCTCTAACCTAACCCTAGATGCAGCCTCTTCTGAGAGAACTGTTCTGAGTGTTGCATGCATTCATCATGTCAGGAAACTTCATTTGACCCATCAAATGAAGTCAAGTACAAATAAATTACCCTATATGTGAAGCTAAAATGATACTTGCAAATCTAGCAAAAAGGAAGCTTCTTTAGCACATACTGTTGGTCCATGATTTTGTTCCTGCTGATGTATACTGTGCGACGATTGTTTTGCAACAGAGGAAGCATCTACAATGGCATAGCAAGAGAATCTACTACAGAGAGCATGCAGCAGTATAAGGTATCTAAACTTGTTTCTTTACTGATCACAAGAACTTATCCGAAGAATGAAAGGTTAACTGTCACAATGATTCACAGTAGTATAAACTTGTGCTTGCATTTTTGTCTGACAAGAAAAACCATTATAGCAGGAGCTTTTCTTCAGGAAAAGTCTCTTATTTTCTGTAAAACTTGTCATGTATTCTCTATATGAATGCTAGAGATTTTACTTGGTTGAAGCATGCAAAACACTGAATCTTATCAAGATAAACTAACAAAAATGATGTAGTCTGTCTTTTTTCTTTTGCAGGAGGATGATCAATCAGACAGCTTTGAAATGTTTCTGGAATTGAATTCATCGTTTCTTTCGGAGACATCAAGCCCGAATAAGCCGAATCTTGAGATCACATTGGGCAGACCACATTAGCATGAGCTTTTCCACAAAAAATCTCTCTCATAGGTAAATTGCAGAAGAGAAATGGAGACTGAGATAGTTGAGCTGAAGAGAAGAGAAGATAAGATGACTCCATGCATTCATCTGTTTGACTTGTAAGCTTAAAACTAGGACTATGTTCTCTTATGGTGTATCAGTGACTCAAAATACAAGTCAAGATGGTGTGGTTAGCATATGCATTACTTTGCGGGTTTCAATCCTTAATATCTGTTAAAGTTAGGGTTTATCTGGCCCCAAGAAACTGTTGTCAATCTGATCTCATCACAAGGATCCCACAAAATCTCATGATTCACAAAAGGAGAAAACCCTCATGAATTCATGTTATCACAAGGGAATTTTTCCATGGTAATTTTAAAATTATAAGAGAAATTATTTTCATCTCGATGACTTTTGAACATCGACATTTCATATTTTTAGTTATTTGTTTTTGCTCGACTTCAATTGACTGATTAATACTTATTGTCACATAATCCTATATCGATATGCATGTTTGATGGTTCCTTCACTCAAGAACATAAGACTCTTCTATACACCAATCAAAAGACATAAATATGTCTGCATAACTTCATATTTATGTACATGACTTTTCACATAGTCTGAAACAAGCTGAACTTTTGTCGAGTACATGACCTTTATGCAGTCCTTCCTAAGGTGGCTAATGGCAGTATCTATGATGAACTCTTAGTTGAGGTCATCTAAATAGACTTTTTTCTAGTGGATGGTAGAGAGTATTTGTTTGGTTTAAAATATTAATTATGGTTTTAAGATGATCTCATTCACATTTGGTTTAAATTGGTACATATGTTTCTATTGGATAATGAATTCATCATCCAATATGGCAAGTATGAAATCAGATTCATTCCCTCAACATTATATAAAGGTCAAATGTTAGCCAAACATGCTCTCGATGAGTAATAAAGTAGAAATGTTAACCAACAAAGATTAGCATCTTGATGTGTGCCTCATGTCTCCTTTTTATCATCAACATCTTTTGCAAGTCATCTCTCTAGATGTGTGTCTATGTAGATGTTAACACTAATTGCATTTGATTTTATGAAAATAAAGAAAAAACATATGAAAAATAAGCATACAGGTATAAAGAGAAATCAAGTTGACAAGCATAGTTGATCTAACTAAATGTTTATTGCATGTCGAACAAGAGAAATCAAGTTGAGCCTCTCCAATTCCTATGGATCAGAGTCATCCATCTCTCCAATTTATGGCAGACTGTTGAGATGATATATGTGTGAGTTGGGTAGGGATCCTCACAAGATTGGTGGCATACTTGGTTTTGGCTTTTGTTGATGTTCTTCTGCTCCCATGCACAGCCCTCTCTGAGTTCCATGGATGTGTCAGAATCTTGGCTGCAATACTTTTTATTCCTTGCATACTTTCGAGCAATTACTTCTCCTTTTATGATTTCCCAGGCCTACTTTTCTGACACCATAGTCTTCCCTCTATTTGACTTCCATATTAGTTCTTCTTCATGCTCATCTTGATCATCTGTAAGTCTTAATTCTCCCAGTTAGTTCAACAAAATTGACATGGGTAAGAAGGAAATCAAAGCTAGTGGGGTGATTAAAGAGCTCTTTTCAAAAGCTGTGCAGCTTTTCTTTACATCTCTTCCTTCTCATATCTTTCTCCTTCCCTCAAAGGACTCAAATCTCTCCCTCTCTTTCTCTCCACCGACTATCTTTCATCCTTTCCATCTCTTTCTGACACTGACTTTAGAAGGATCAGAAGGGAAACCAGAGAGGAGCTCAGCAAATTATATAAGAATGATTACCCTATCACATAGTACATGGCTACCTACAGTCCCACTCCCGGAGCTCTTTCTCCTCGTCCGTTCTCCCCCCCCTCTTTCTTCGCTGGCAAGCGGAGACAGCGTGAGCGAGCGTGTGATCGGGGACATGCAGCGCCTGGTGCTCCCTCGGAGTTGATGCCTCGGGAAGCCGTCAGCGACGCTGTCAAGAGGAGGACGGCCAAAGAATGGACTCCTTGAGGTGACGCATCCTGCATGCCTTGTGTACCCCCACCAGCACCCGCAGCTCGTTGCCTCTTCCCCATGGATCTCTGCAAAGCCGCACTGCCCTCATTGACTGCGCTTTGTGTCGCTTTTACTTGACATCTCCTTCTCTCTCTCCCTCTCTGTTGGCTGGTGCTCGGTCAACACTGAGCAAACATGGTAGCCTAGTGTTGGTGTAGGACGTCTGCCCTTGTCAACTTAGCCAAGGTTTTGGGTGGTCAAAGAGGTCAAGGTTTTCTTGACGCCATGAATAGTGTTTGGGTGCTGCTCCAGTTCAGGCAAGTGGTCAGACCTTTGAGTTAATGGAGTTAGTGCAGCCCGGGCTCGACGCTCTATGCTATCTATCGTCTCTTCCTGTTTTTTCATTTAAAGCAAACTATTTTGCAGTAAATCAGATGTGAAAGGAGGCGGATCTCCTCTCCAAAAACACAGAATTAGAAGGTGTGGCACCTCTCAAAACCAATGAGACAGGAGGCGAAGCAGCTCTCCAAATAACACAAGAGTTTTGTCTGTCAAAATTAGCTAGGTTGTGTGCAGGGGAGGGGTGTTGGAGTTTTTGCTGATATGGGACCATCGGATAACATCGACCGCCTTAGCATAATAGGAGTTATGATTGCTAATGTGGTTGTTGATGAGGATCTGTGAATCAGAGAAAACTCTGATTCTTGATAGGTTCAGGTGTTATGCAGCCTTGAGGCCTTCAAGGAGAGCGCACCCCTCAACTTGTGGAGGGGAGATGGAGGGGATATCTTTGTACCTTGCATCAGTAAGGATGAACCCAGATCCTGCAAAATAAGAAGAGGAAGCAAATGAGCCATCGCAGAAAAGGTTGAATAGGTGAAGCTGGTGGTGTGGTGGTGAAGGGAGGGTCCTGATTGGAATGGCTGAGAGGTTCGAGTTTGCAGTGGCCAGAAGGGTGAATGGGAGAGAATTCTCTCTCTAAGTCCAGTCCATCAGGGTGAAAGCGATGGAGACTCGCCCATCGTCGGTGAGACCTATTGCTTTGCACCGTAGGAAATTAATTCTGAAAATGATAATTATTCCAGTTTTCATTAGAGTCGAATGCGTTTGCAATGAAAGCTCTAAGGGAGGAAGAGGCGTCTCCTTCTTTCGTATCTCACCCTCTTCTTCTTCTCCTCGGGAAGCTAACTCACTCCTCTCTCTCTCTCTCTCCTTGATGGTGACCACACGTAGTCCCACGGTTCGCACAGCAGTGTGTACGTATGATGGTTATGTCAAAAGAGTCGTTAGTAATAACGCGTTACATTTGGCTCCACGTAGCATTATATCGGGTTTTCAAAACCGTGATTCATTATACCGGCATGATACTCTTGTAATAAACTCCTACGTGTCGGTCCAATCAAACCACTGCGCTATGGGCAGGAGGCCCAACGAACGCGGACTGACACCCCTCCGTGATTGGGCCGCCACCCCCCGTCCCGCCGACCTTCTCCGCTGTCGTCCTCTCCCCCTCCTCTGCGAACCCCTCGTCCCCAACGCCTTCTGCGGTCCACTTCTTCGTCTCCAACCGTGGCTCCAGCTTTGCCACCGGCAGCTTCACCTTCCCCGTCCTCTGCACTCGTAACTCCCTCATCCATATGTGCGCAGCCTGCGGCCTAGTCATCTGCGCTCGGATGTTGTTTGATGAGATGTCCCACCAATTTGGAGTGTGCAAGAGAGCTATTTGTTCAAATGCCGGGCAGAAATGTGGTGTCTTGGAATGTTATGATTGGTGGCTTTTTGAAAGGGCTGAGTCCCGAACTGGGGTTGGAGCTTTCTCTGAAGGGGAATAATAAGGCAATGGTCAGTGTGGTCACACCATGTAGGAGGTTAAGCAAGCTTAACGGAGGGAAATTACTTCATGCATAGATTACTTGGAATTGTATATGATATTTGGGACGACATAGGTGGATAAGTGTAATAGGTGTGGAAGATTTGAGGTTGCAAGATGGATGTTCGAGGAAATGCCAAAGCGGAAATTTAGTCTGCTGGCTTTCGATGGGATTGCATTGTTTGACAAAATGGTGGGAAAAGGTAAGATATGGCTGTCTGCAAAATTACTGCTTCCTTTTCTTTTTTGACAACAATCATAAGGAATTTTAATCTTCACATAGCGATGATAGCTGTACCTAATTTTCAATGATACAACCATCATGACTTGAGAAATGGCTTCATGGGAGATAGTATTCTTATATATGGGCATTGTTAACATACTATAAGTAATTGATATACGTAACATTCTTAGTAGGCAGGGCGCATTTGCTTCTTAGTTTGAAACTAAGCTCTAAAACTTACAGTGCTACTTTTTATATACAGGCTACGATATTGATTGTGTGAAAATTAATAATGGATCACATGTAGAAGCAACAGAAATTTTACCAGATGAAATTTACATTTTCTGTGGGAAGAATCAATTTGAGCATATGACCAGCTTGTATAGTCTCAGACCTACATTTGCTCATGCTTGAATAAGTGGAACAAATATTAAGAGTCATGCTCAAGGATGTAGAATCACTAATGCTAGGAGGTTTGCTTATGTTATGTCGATATCATGGAGAATTTGAGTTGGGGGAGTGCATTGCTTAGAGATTGGTTGAGCTCGAATCTTCAAATCGCTTTCGCTAGTCTTTGTTGAGCAATATCTATGTGGCAGCAGGGGAATAGGAAGATGCTCACAAGGTGAAGGAGATGACGAGGGATTGACAAATTAAATCAGTGCCTAGTGATAGACTTGTATATCTAAATGAGATTGTTCACAGCTTCAGAATTGGGAATATATCAAATTCAGAGACAGAGAAGATCTACATGATGCTGGATGATGTGGCTGCCAGACATAGATTAAGAGGTGCTACGATGGACTTGACTGATAAATGTCCAGCAGTCAATTTTTGTGCCAACAAGAGATAGTCATTTGGTTTTATTTCCCAGCAGGATTGAGTATTGGGATTTTTGTCACTTTACCAAGGCTTACTACCAAGATGCAGAATCTGTTTTATGCTTGGTTGCAAAACTCATGCCTGAGGATTTTCTGAAAGACGACCATGCCGAAGGATTATGATCAATTTGAATACTTTTACGAAATGAATATAGGAGGATTTATTTTTAAGAGTATCTTGTTGTTCATTGTTCAAATACAAGCACTATCCTTAAATTCTTCGGGCACACATATCTTCATGTGGCTTTACATATTGGTTCGGTGAGTATAGTTGCACGTTGCCACATGCCTCTCTTTTCTCTTAGTATGGTGGTCCTCCTCAGAATGTGACGTACAACTGAATGATCTGGCAGAAAATTTTAGTAAGAGTCGAAGATGTTTTCATGGTACTGAGAAGCTACAGCTGCAGTTGATGACACATTAAAAGTTTGTCATTAATTTGAGTCACCAACTTAGTGCAAGAAGTGTGGTTCTGGAGAGGCAAGGTAAATCATATTTGAGGATTCGAGGCTTTAAAAACTGCATAGCTGCATACCTTTGCATCTGCTTGGTCAGTGATTTCTCAAAATTACACTATTTCTCAGTAGACAGGTCGACAAGAAAGGTTTTTTTATTTTATAAAAAAAAATTGAGGTTCTAGTGTCAAAAAAAAGAAAAAAAAGAAAAAAAAGAGAGACTCATTTCTTAGTTTTTTTGAATGAGAATGAGCTTATTTGAGGCATGCCAGCAAAATAGAGGCCCATTTCATTTTGAAATATATTCATAAAGATGTAGATTCTATTTTTGTACGTTGTCAAGCTAAAGTAGTCGAGGATTATAATCATTTTTTTCTTCTTTTTTTGGAGTTCAGGGTATCAAGATTCAACAGTTGAACTCCAAGGGCAAAGTAGATCATCTCTCTAAATTTATCTGCCACAAGTTCACATGCCTTTCATCATTGTTCTGTCTAGTTTTCCCTCTACACCTGAGCCTGAAAACACAGATTTATGACCTTAATCCACCTTTGCTTTTGGTGGAAGAGAATGTGATTGGTAAGGTTCCTTTTTTTCAGAATGAAGTGGTTAGAGGTTTGTTCTTATGGGAATCTTTTGAGTGTTAGTTGGTCTGCCTTGTTTATGCTTGCTGGTGATGCTGAGCAGCCATCTCTTTCATCTCCTATTTTTCATCTACTCTTCTTCATGTTTCTGCCATTCTTATGTCATCTCATGCAGCTGAAAGATACAGGAAAACCAAACTGTGTCCTCTCTTGGACACGCTCGAAGGGTTGGTGAGGAATGGTTGCATAAAAGGAGAAAACAACAAGAAAGAAAAAGGATATCAAGAATTGTATTTGCTGATTTGAGTCAAATGCTTGTGGGAGCAAGAAACTGTCTCCTTCCATCTAGAAATCCAGATAATAGAATAATACATCAATGTGAACTTCAGCATCGAGAAGAGTTAGATAATGGGGATGGCCTCAATGTCAATCTAATTAGCTTAGCATGATACATTTCGGAAACCAATCAAACTATAGACATGTTACTTGATGCGTTGACCGAGTTGGGTTCATGTTGGGTGTCGGATTTAGATGCAGCATCAAGCACGTATCCAGGATCCGATAATCTTCGTAATCTACAACTTAACGGATCTTTAGTTTGATCGGATCCACTATAATTACAATTAGTCTATTCAAATCAGGTCCGAGATTGTTAGGTGGGAAGATGTCAATCTCACTTTTCGTGTCGGTGTTTAATCTATGAAGAATCATTCGTCCCCCAGAAATTAAAAATAAATATATTTACATTACAAATTATAATTTAATATATTTGTGTCTTTAAATATCAAAAGATTATGTGTTTTGTATGGATATAAACATAGAGAGATACACAGAAAAATCATTGGTTTTAGAGGAATTTATAATAATATGATATAATATTTTTTTTCTTACCGGAAATAATTTGGACAAACACCGTTAGTCGCTCCTCAATTCGCGCCGCACGCGCACTACCTGCCGCTCGAGGCGGCTATGGGCCCCGGCGGTCGGTGCACGCCCCTCGCACGTGCCCCGCTCTCTTCCACTAAATGACAGCAATACCATCACAGCTTTCCTCCAAGTTTGAAAAGTTCACGCGGGTGGGAAACGGCGTTATACGTATCATGTGGGACCGGGCTCCTCTACACGATCAACGGCATGTGAAGGTGGGACCAGCGACGTACCGTGGCGCGTTTCGTGAAGCTTTCGCTGTCAGAAGGCCACCAATACTAAGAGACCGCCTCCTCTCGTTTGAAATTTAAATTAGGATATATAAAATTCCATAAATAATAAAAATAGAATATAATTAATTTATAATGAGATCATCAAAATCTTTGACCGAGATTTCGAGAATGTTGGTCGAGATTTCATGATATTTCTCCCAATTAATGCCGTGCCAAACGGGCTGTGAAGCGTAACTTGTGGCAGGAAGATCCATTGATATATGGCAGGTTGGAATCAGGCGAGGCAGTGCGACCGAGCCAACTTCACATGAGGATTGCTGGTAGTGCCCAAAGTTTCCTAACCATACAGCAACGTCTTGATGTTGACCACGCGTTCGCTTGGCCTTGAACGGCTTTCGCACATGAATTGATGACAGCTACTCTCCAGCCCGACTGTTACGCTCCTCTCCGTCTCACCCCTGGACCCGCTCCGCTGTTCGTAAACAGACAGCTTTAGTACTAGTCTTCGAACGTGGCAGTGCATCTACGCTTATCATCGTGGGGTCCACCTTAAAGCAGCCACTAGCAGCGATAGAAGCTGCGTCGGAGTGTACAGCTGAGCCCGACAACCGGGGAATCGAGCTTTGCTATGTCGACGCTCTTTTTATACGCAAAAATCTTACGCTGACGGATCTTTGTTGATCCAACGGATGCGACGGTCTTATCTCAGCCAGTGCGTCATGACACGTAAGAGCTGATCGTACCGTTGTTTTCTTCTTGAAACCCACTTATCCAGTTGTCGTCGATCGAGTGGTTACCGAGCGAGTAAATTGTGTTTCATGCTCGAATCCGACAGCGGATGTGATTTCGAGGGCGCGTTCTTCTCGACTTCCTCGTCGCTTTACTGTAAGGAAATATTTCTTATTTTAATTCTCATCCTTTCCATAAAAGAAAAAGGCCGCTCCATTCTCCCTCCTCTTTTCTCTGTCACTCCACCAAGAGCACGGTCGAACCCTAACCCCCACGCGCTCCGCGACGGTGACGGTCTGGTGGTGGCAACCGCCGGTGAACTCCCTTCCTGACAGCGTCGCCTCCCCTTTTGACCCAGTTCGTAAGAAAAGATAGGAAAGGAAACGGGGCTGAACTGTTCCGCGTTGTTGTCCGAGTCGGAGTCGGTGTCAAATCGGACGTTCTTTCGGACACTTCGTCTTTAAAGACCCGTCGTGCTCTCTCTCTCTCTCTCTCTCGTAGAAGAAGCATCGCGTGGAGAGGTAGGTGATTTAACCGTTGCGTATCTTCTTTTGAGGCGTTTTGGCTCGTTCGGTCCTCTTCCTCGTTCTCCGATCTCCGTTCAAGATGCTCTCTCGAGAAAGCTTGATCTTTTATGATCCCTTTTGTTCCTCCAAGCAATGACGTTCGATTCATACCATTTATACTCGAGGTTTCCAATTTCCTCTTTTGCAGGTCTTGATCTCTGTTTTCTTTCTCGATCTGGCAAGGGGCCATGACTTCGAACAATGTTCTTAGGGCCAGTCGATCCGTGCGGTTAGCGTCGTCATCCGATTCACAGCAGGGCGATGGTAGACCACCTAATGCGCCCGTCGTGACCTTTGCCCGACGGACTCCGTCGGGCCGGTACGTCAGCTACTCCAGGGACGATCTTGACAGTGATTTCGGCAGCCGTGATTTTGACAAGGAATACATGAACTATCATGTACACATCCCGCCGACTCCCGACAACCAACCGATGGATACTGTTATCTCTGCCAAGGTTGAAGAGCAATACGTCTCGAATTCACTGTTTACCGGTGGATGCAACAGTGTCACTCGTGCTCATCTGATGGACAAGGTCATCGAGTCAGAGGCCAACCATCCACAGATGGCTGGTGCCAAGGGCTCATCTTGCGCTATGCCGGGATGCGACTCAAAGGTCATGAGCGACGAGCGAGGGGTTGATATCCTCCCTTGTGAGTGCGACTTCAAGATCTGTGCTGAGTGTTTTTCGGATGCAGTGAAGGTTGGTGGCGGGATCTGTCCAGGATGCAAAGAACCATACAAGACTACTGAATTGGAGGAGGTGGTCAACAATGCTGTGGCTGGACAACCGCTCTCGCTGCCAGCTCCACATGGAGTGTCGAAGATGGAGAGGAGGCTTTCGATAATGAGGTCACAGAAGATGACCAGAAGTCAGACGGGCGATTGGGATCACAACCGTTGGCTCTTTGAGACGAAGGGGACCTATGGCTATGGTAATGCAATCTGGCCGACGGAGGATAGAGGTGATGGGGGGGATGGAGGAAATGAACAGCCTACAGAACTGATGAACAAACCATGGAGACCACTCACTCGAAAGTTGAAGATCCCTGCTGCAGTATTAAGTCCGTATAGGTAACCACAACTACTGCTTTGTTCTTTTTGTATGATATCTGAATTGTGTTCTATCAATTCCTTTTGACTTGTGTGATGGTTATTCAAATTGCTCATTTTTTTTTGTTAGGTAGAAACAATGTCTAATACCCAGAAATCAAGTTTATCTGTTCTGTAGCTTACATATATGGCAGAGGAAATTGACTCTGAAACTTTGTAGATATAACATCTTTGTATGCTTATATCAAGATTAATCATGACATTAGTGAAAGAGAATTTGGATCATCCAAGTCATCAACGTACCGAGTTTTCTAGAAATTGAGCTTGCTAGGAAGAGGAAAGCACAAACAAATTTGTGGCCTGGCTCTTCTAGTCAAGTCATTTTATGATCATCATTTGTTGCTGTATAATCAAACTTGTCTTCTATGGTCATATTGTTATATATGTGTCATATATATCCCCCTGGTCGTCATAATACATTCACTGTTTGTTTGAATCCTATTTGAGTTTGCTTTACATGCTTTGAATACCGCATTGTCTTTGTAATTAGGAAGATCATGATTTTATAATTTCTGTCTTACAGGCTCCTCATCGTAATCCGCATGGCTTTTCTTGCCCTGTTTCTTGCATGGAGAATAAAGCACAAAAATGAGGATGCAGTTTGGCTGTGGGGGATGTCTGTCGTCTGTGAGCTGTGGTTTGCATTTTCCTGGCTGTTGGATCAACTCCCAAAACTCTGCCCTGTGAACCGTGCTGCTGACCTCGCCATTCTGAGGGAAAAGTTTGAGACTCCTACGGCAAACAACCCTAGTGGAAAATCTGATCTTCCAGGAATCGATGTCTTTGTCTCCACAGCAGACCCTGAGAAAGAACCTCCACTTGTAACTGCAAATACCATACTCTCCATCCTTGCTGCTGATTACCCTGTAGAAAAGCTAGCATGCTATGTTTCAGATGATGGTGGTGCCCTCTTGACTTTTGAAGCAATGGCTGAGGCTGCTAGCTTCGCCAATATCTGGGTTCCTTTCTGCCGTAAACATGGTGTTGAGCCTAGGAACCCAGAAAGTTACTTTAATTTGAAGAGAGATCCATACAAGAACAAGGTGCGATCTGACTTTGTCAAGGACCGGAGGCGGGTAAAGAGAGAGTATGATGAATTCAAGGTTCGAATCAATGGGTTGCCTGATTCAATCCGACGGCGGTCTGATGCATACCATGCACGTGAAGAGATCAAAGCAATGAAACGACAAAGGGAGGTTGCAGGTGATGATCCAGTAGAACCCGTGAAGATTCCTAAAGCTACATGGATGGCCGATGGCACCCACTGGCCTGGAACTTGGATGAACCCCTCATCGGAGCACACTCGGGGTGATCATGCTGGAATCATTCAGGTATTGTGTTTCTGAGTACTTCTGTTTTTGCAAATAAGCTGGTCACATTGATGCATATTTACTGTTTTTAACCTTCATGCACAGAGTCCATTATCCATCTGTTTAAAGTTCATCAGGCTGCTAAATTGTCACGTCTGGTGAAATCTGTTTTTTTTTGTGGTCTTTATCCCCAATGATTTGATGCTGGATAAAATATAGGAGAAAAAATGGGCAACACCATAAGTTTGAGATCAATGGTCTATGCAGTATTTCCTTTTCTCTTGGCTTTCATGCTTGCATCTTTCTCTAGCTCGTAATAGATTTATCATATCACTGCCAATTGTTTCTCACCAGTTCTGGCCCTGTTTTTTAATATGTCAATCTTTTCTCTTGAGTTTGCTGGCAGCACCAGTTTTTTACGAACATAGGTGTTAATTTGGTTGTTGATGTTAAATTTTACGTCAAAATTATATCTATTCATGTTAGTATTACTATTTTATGCTGTTTGCTTCAAGCTTCACGATTAATCTTATTTAATAGCTAATAACAGGCAGACAAACTAGAAAGTAGAAGGCATTCACGTATCTATCTTTGTTGCAGGTAATGTTGAAACCTCCAAGTCATGAACCATTATTTGGGAACAACGAAGAGGGTAGGCCACTAGATTTCACTGATATAGATATTCGTCTTCCCATGCTGGTCTATGTCTCTCGTGAGAAGCGTCCAGGATATGACCACAACAAGAAGGCTGGGGCTATGAATGCTCTTGTTCGTGCCTCAGCAATTATGTCAAATGGCCCTTTCATTCTCAACCTTGACTGCGACCACTATGTCTATAACTCGCAGGCCCTCCGAGAGGGCATGTGCTTCATGATGGATCGTGGTGGTGACCGCATCTGCTACGTCCAGTTTCCTCAGAGGTTTGAGGGCATAGATCCTTCTGATCGTTATGCCAACAACAACACAGTCTTCTTTGATGTCAACATGCGAGCTCTTGATGGCCTTCAGGGGCCAGTTTATGTTGGTACTGGCTGCCTTTTCCGACGTATTGCTCTCTATGGCTTTGATCCTCCTCGATCCAAAGAACACCATGGTGGATGCTGCAGCTGCTGTTTTCCCCAAAAGCACAAGACTCATGCAGCTGTGGCATCTGAAGAGACACGGGCTCTTCGCATGGGAGACTCTGAAGATGATGAGATGGCCATGTCTACTTTTCCTAAGAAATTTGGAAATTCAACCTTTCTCATCGACTCCATTCCTGTTTCTGAGTTCCAAGGACGCCCTCTTGCTGATCATCCAGCTGTTAAGAATGGTCGCGCACCTGGTCTCCTAACCGCTCCTCGTGACCTTCTTGATGCATCCACTGTAGCTGAAGCAATCAGTGTTATTTCATGCTGGTACGAAGACAAGACTGAGTGGGGTCAGCGTGTCGGATGGATCTATGGGTCAGTGACTGAAGATGTCGTTACTGGCTACAGGATGCACAACAGAGGGTGGAAGTCAGTATACTGTGTGACCAAGCCTGACGCTTTCCGTGGGACTGCTCCAATCAACCTAACCGATCGGCTCCACCAAGTTCTCAGGTGGGCTACAGGCTCTGTTGAGATTTTCTTCTCCCGTAACAATGCACTTCTTGCAAGTCCAAGAATGAAGATTCTTCAAAGGATTGCATACCTCAATGTCGGGATATACCCATTTACCTCCATCTTTCTTATTGTCTACTGCTTCCTACCTGCGCTCTCTCTTTTCACGGGACAGTTCATTGTGCAAACCCTCAATGTGACCTTCCTCACATACCTTCTGATCATCACAGTGACACTCTGTATGCTCGCGGTTCTTGAGATCAAGTGGTCTGGAATTGAACTTGAAGAATGGTGGCGAAATGAGCAGTTCTGGCTGATAGGAGGAACCAGTGCTCATCTTGCAGCTGTGCTCCAGGGGTTGCTTAAGGTGATTGCTGGGATTGAGATCTCATTCACCCTCACTTCAAAATCAGCAGGAGATGATGAGGATGATGAATTTGCTGATCTCTACATAGTGAAGTGGACCTCACTGATGATACCACCCATCACCATCATGATGATGAATTTAATAGCCATCGCCGTGGGAGTTAGCCGTACTATATATAGTACCATACCACAGTGGAGCAAGCTTCTGGGCGGGGTATTCTTCAGCTTTTGGGTGTTGGCGCATTTATACCCGTTTGCTAAAGGTTTAATGGGACGGAGAGGAAGGACGCCAACCATTGTTTTCGTGTGGTCTGGACTCATTTCTATCACTATATCACTGCTTTGGGTTGCGATCAGTCCCCCATCTGGTGGTAATTCACAGATTGGTGGATCCTTCACTTTTCCTTGATTCATCACAATGTTGCAGTCTGAGATTGGCAAGATGGGGATCGTCATGATGGAAGAGTTCTCGTAAGCTACTGGTCCTGCCAGTAGCCACTTTGTAGGAGATACAAATGAGCAACCTAAGAAAGAGTAGCAGGCTGCCATGGCTTTCTTCTTACCCTTTGTGGGAGTTTTTATTCTTATAATTTTTTTTATTTTACTGATTACATTGGACATATATGGTTGGTTCACAGGAGAGGAGGGGGGGGGGCGGGAGTGTTCTATGCATATGATGGAAGGTAGTATATTGGACAAGCTGTTTGTACTATTTAGATGTGAATTTGAGGCCATCTGTCTACAGTGTTTTTCACAGTCATCAAGTCTCAACTTCTCTGCTGCTTGTATTTTAGTAGACATGTCTTCTTCTATAGAATTTGTTTTTTGTAGTTACCAAATGTGGACTTTACGCTTGGCAGTTTTTTCTGGTTGATGCATGCTGTACAAGGAATGGCACAAGTTCTCATGCTCGAGTGTTTGTGACCTATGAATGATTTGGTGGATATGGAATGAAATCATTCGTGTAATTTTGTTATACAAGTGTTTAAAACGTGTAGCAAATATTCTCTGAAGTCCCTGTGGTGATGCTTGGTTCCTTTCTTATGTACGATTGCTTTCCCATAGCTTCTGTTTTGATGAACACACAGCTTTGAAGGGGAACGATGCTGCTATGTAGCCGACTTTGCTCGAATCATTGTAGTCCAGCTCGAGTGTTGTGGCTAAATTGTCATTTCACAAGTTGAACTACGAAAGTACCTCCACATGAATCAAAATGTTAGGGGAAACCACAATTTCTGAAATCTCCTATCGATTCGAAATCTATTTCCGTGATGTTCTTGTTTTGTTCTTTACGTTTCCCAATTCTCCCCATTGCTTTGTTTTCGCTACTCGTCTCCCCTCCCGTTACGTGATCGGCACTTCTCTCTCTCTCTCTCTCTCTCGTTTTCAGGTTCACTGTATCGTAAGAGATCTCGGATTCCAAGGCACTATCGGTGGATTGTTTTTTCTCAGCCCTACAAAACTGCAATCATCTTATCTTTCTTCTGAATTCAAACAATGAGGTTGTCCTTCTACCACTCTATGTCGAAATTACCATCTTCGTTGGGCTTTTCTAGGGTTTTGGACCTAAGGGCGGACCCGATGGGTGTGAGATCCCCGCTATCTTCTGAATTCAAACAATGTAGCAGTCCCTCGGACACTCGATGTCGAAATTACTGTCTTTGTTGGACTTTTCTAGGGTTTGGACGTAGGATGGGGAAGCACTCCCCGCCCTATTGTTGAGGCATGATTCAATCACTCTAAATAGGGGAGCCTTTTACATGCTAAGCTCGAAGGTTTGGCGCATGCTCTCGTGACTGGATTTACGTTCCCTCCTAACTTTACATTGTAAGAGGCAATATAGAGATATGAATCAAGCAAACCAACAGTTTAACCCTTCATTCCTTGGACAGGAGAGGAAGTAATTGTCTGAGTCACAGTTTACATCAGTTTTCCCATCTTCCCTCTTCCTTCTTCTGATGACAATCACCCAGTACCAGGCATAAGAAACAGTGTTTTTGTGGCACAGGTGAACCACAGCGGAGAAACAACCCTCCTCCATGATGATAATGTTGGGAACAGAAGGAACAGGGGGGTATTTGGTGATCTAATCAATGTATGTATGGCCGAATGCGGTTAGGGAACGACTGCGATGCAATGAACATAATCATCTCTGCACCCGAGGAAGATGCGACCTCCTATCATTACAGGCGAAGAGAATATGTCACCTGGGAGGTCCATGCGTGCAAACTCTTCCACCATGGGAGTTTGTGGAAGTCCATCCGCTGTACTCGCCCCACGCTTCGGCTCTGTGCTAATCCTGATGACATGAACGCTGCCTGAGCTGCCGCAGATGCAAGCCAACCTGAAATTGCAGATGTTGTTCATTTTATCCTCAGAAATAGAAGCCCCTTGAGTACGGCACAACAGATCATGGCATACCTCTCGTGTGGCCGTGATGATTCTGATATCAACTCGGTTTGCTCATCAACGTAGGCAGAAGATGTGATTGGATCTCCAATCTGGTACTCCCAGAGTGTAGCTCCTTCCTATATTATAATGTTGGACAAGGGAAATTGTGAGAGGCCACAATTATTATAATTTTGGTTGGCAAGTCTTGTAAATGATTCTGGTCTGTCCTTGATCCTGGTCATTTGCATCGCACATGAACTGGTTAATTTCGATTTATGTTCGTCTTCCATCCATTATACAATTAATATAGATTGTACACAAATCCACCACATGGGACTCGTTAAATAGATAAAAGGCGTGGTCAAGTGCAAATGCTGTCCAAAAGGCAAAATTAGGTGCTGATAACCAACACATTCAAGATACGCAGATAATTGATAGTCTTTGATGTGAAACAATGATACAATTAAAAGTTGGACAGGAGATAAGCAAGGCACAGAGGAGAGGGTAACAAGAATAGAGCGAGGAATGACAACAGGCACTGAACTCATAACTTGCATTTAAATTATTTTATAACATTCATATTTCAGCTATGTGCAGCTTTACTTGTAGACCATCAAAGAAAATTCAACTAATCTAGAACTCTATGGATAAGGGTGGTCTAGTGCTTTGAGCTTCTACTAACATAGGATTTGGAAAGTGTCAATTGACACTTTCATACCGTGCAAGAAGAGAATGTTTCCCAAAAATTAATCTAGTTATATATGTCACAAAAATTAATCTTACCATGACACCAAGGTTGACCCTCAAACCTAACCAAAATCTAAACTAATTAAAGAAGAAAAAGACTCAATCTAACCAGCAGGACACATCAATCTCAGATCTCTCCTTCTAAATAAGGTATAGACTCAAGATATGAAATTCTAGCTTTTGAAATGTCTTAACAACCATTTCAAACACTATAGACTCAAGATATGAACTTCTAGTTTTTTAAATGTCTTAACAACCATTTCAAACACTGCCAATGTCAATCTGATGTAGAAAAGAACGAGGGGTTGTGTTGGGCCACTAACAACCAGCATGAAACTTTATTGAATTTCACAATGAGGAAAACTCGTCTAAGATAGCGTCGACGTGTTAAAAAGAAAACCTATGGACGCTATGATAGACAATGCAAGTAAATAAAAATTAGTGGCATAAAGAGTAGGATGAGACCTAAGAAACTTGGCTAGAAATAAATAAAGAGATATTTAAATGCTCGACGGAACTAGAGATATTGCCTCACACAAAGTTCAATGAAGGGAAACAAATCCATGCAGCCGTCCCCAAATAGTTGGGATATCATGGCTTGTCATCTTTGTTGTCTTCATCGCCTTTTCAACTTACACTTCTATTTCCTTATTACTAAAGTTACAATTCAGACATTTGATCTAAACCTCATCTAATTTAAATCCCTAACCTAATAAAGTATCTCTATAAGTTCAAGAATTAATTCTACATATATAGGTTGAACAAACTAGTCTAGCAGAGCTGCAGAAAATTTAGGATGCCAATTACTTAAGGTGAAAATTTTCAAATATAAATGAAATAAGTGCATCATTGAATAATTTCCAGTGAAATACATGTTAGTCTGATGCTGCATGGTCACTTGATCAACTTATTATTGGCTAGTTCTTATATGGGTCGAACATCAAAGCTTACCATATCAAATGAGTATAAGCTTCCATTTCGACAACATACCAAAATCTGCAAATGAATTAAAGCAAAAATAATAAGAGAATTATTCAATTTACTTCAAACAGTAAAAAGAAATTTATATAATCAACCTATCCTTTTGCAATATGCTACAAATGATCAAAGTTTAATTGTAGCAATTTTGTAAAAAAAGTTCCAATCCAGCCAAATATTTCACGATTGTTGGCACACCAAATGGTATGCTTGCTAGTTTGATTCTAGATGGGTCAAAAATGACCCACACAAGCTGGGCACACAGCATAGGGTATAGCAAAAATAAACCACTGCAGCCAGCACATGCAACAATTGGCATTAGGATCTGGACAAAACCATCATTCAATTCTTAAATAGGTCAAATCACCAAAGCTAAAAAACTTGCAAATAAAGCAAAGATTGTGTCATCATAAAAACAAAATCATTAAAAAGAGAACAAAACAGACATTAGAACACAACATTTTCGAAAAAAAATTGCAAGCAGATGGACATTTTTAATTCCAGAGTTTCTCTAAATTTAAAAGTTTATCTCACCGAATTTCAATACCTGTCAACTTTGTGATATCCCCTATAAAAGAAGATCTGGCTGAAATTTCATTTCTCTTTTATTTATATTGTTTGTTTGTAGATTCTGAAATGATTGGATAATGATTCCTATATTAGAAAGGTTTATGCTGCTATTTTATGTTCTTGGCTATTCTCCATCATTAATATACAACGACAACAACAAAGCCATAAAGTCCCAACTATTTGAGATCAACTACAAACATCTTTTGACACTAATGAGATACATAAAAAATCATAGGAATATGTTGGATAGATCTGTATCCTCCATCAGTATATCTGTTGGATAAATCTTTGTTCCAGATAAATCATCACTACATAATTCATGTATATGTATACATAATCCTTAATAACTTTATTCATAAAAGAACTCCAAAATTGATAATATTTCACTACTTTCTTACCTAATGAACTTCCAACTAGATTGGTCACAGGAGTAAAATATAAATCATGTTACTACCACTGGATTGCCCACAATGTCAACTCTCCATCTCGTGAACTGCCATGCCCATAGGTTAGTGTGTACTATGGCTAATAAATGGCATCACAAAGGAAGTTGTTATAATTGAACACACGGGAGCCTATACAAATAGCTCAAGAAGAAAACAAGACCCACGAAGGCTAAGTCTATGCACCTATATCATATGTTTATAACTACATTTATATACAATCACAAACCAGTACAGGTGCACGCATGTAGTAGATCACTTAATTTAGAAATAATGTTGATCATTCATGAATTATGTTGGATCCATGAGCTTACTTGTTGATTCTACGTTCATAATGCGTAATTATGTATTACTCAAATGTTGCAAATTTTCAAGATCCTCCCATAAGAGATAGGCACTTTTGAGTGCTACAAATCTAAAGATAGTTGTTTTAAGCATAGCATGTGCAATCACATGGGTGCCCAATCTAGAGACTTAACACACTGGTACTTAATAGCCAGCAATAACATGTGCTAAAGTGAACCAAACTAATGTACTTATGAGCCTGGTTAGCCGTTTTTGAATTAAATCATGCCCATACCATCTGATAAGGGCTAGTACACATAAGTGCAGCTCAGTCAAGAGAATCCGAGGCTGATATAGCCAAACCTGAGTAAAAAAACCTATTATAAATATATCAAGTATCAACCAAATATTTCTATTGCTGGTGTCTTATGTTTTTTACTTATATTTTGCACTAGAAAGTAAGGGAAATCTAGGTTCAAGACTAAACAGATCATGAAATCCTTCAAAGCAGCAGCAAATCTCATTAGTATTTTTTCTTCTCTAAGCATTATATGAGTCAGATAATGGATTTTTACGTAACACTTTTAACAAACATTAATTACATAGGTAACAGCAGAGAGGACAGGCTCCAGGGATGACATTGCATCTTCGTCCACATGAATGCCCACAAGAAAATCTCAAAACTCACCGACCAAGTGGTGTGACAATCCAAAATTCCTTTGAACTGTTCTACAACATCTAGTCCATTAAATCAATCAAGAAACTCAAAATTCACAAACCGAACAGCGTGTTCACTAATTATTACCATGTCAGTGCAAGTTTATTGGCAAGGTTTGCTGGTGGTACACTGTAATGCACCAATAAGTGTCAAGTTTTGTCAAAGTCATGAAGGCCAAGGATCAGCAAGATCTTCACATCCAGCAGACCATTATGACATGTGAAGACTAAACATATCGATCTTTTCCAAATAAAAAAATTAATATATGCGATAACAAAATTGGTATTTTGAAATTGTTAATAAAAATAAAATGAAACACAGCAAAGAACAAAAACCTGGCCTGCAAGAACAGAGGAAATGCAAGCTCCAGCAAAAATTGGACCACCAACAACAGCCTGATAACATACAAACACTACTATCAATGAGATCAAGGTTTTGCACTTTTTTAATGCCTGCAACCCAGATGGTTAGCCAAGTTTTCAAAATGAAGGCAACATTAGCCAGGAGAGAACATAGAGAACCTAATAGGGCTAGTCATAGTTGGAAATATCTAGCTACAGCTGTCAAAATTATTTGACTCAAAATAAGCAACATTAGCCAATCCAAAGGCAAGCATTAGATGCTAAAAGCATACACTTTAAAAATAGGCCGAATAGCCATCCACTAAGCTACACCTCATGAATACAAGGAAAAACAACATTAAAAATCATCATAAAGCATGACTATGCTTATAAATGATTTGTTACCACCAGAAAAACAAAATGCAAAAATATAACATTAGTCTTCATGTATAATAAGTTCCAAAACCTGCCTCCTTATAGGTTGTATACAGGATCTGTATAAAATGACAACCACTTAACTAAAGTTTTCAATTTATGGTACCAGACCTTTGCCGGTCCATGGCCGGACAAGTACAGGTCCAGTCCATTTGGGTGTACCGACATACAGTATGCCAAAATGTATCTTAATACCATTCTACTAGTGGAAGGAGAAAGAAGAAAGATGAACATAGAGAAAGAAGAAGGGAGGAGGAAGGAGAAAGAATGAAGAGGAAGAAGTAAGAAGGGAGATGGAAAAAAGACGAAAGATGGAAGGAGAAAGAAGGAAAAAGGAAGGAGAAGGAAGAGGATGAGGATGAGGAGATGCATCGGAGATGAGACAGGTGGCGGGCAGCAGCAATTGAGCAACGACAGCGCAAAGTAAATGCTTGCGAGTTGAAAACCATGGCATGTTGCCCAACAGTATTTAAAAGAAAAGGAAAAACACAGCACTTGAATTAAAAGATCAGACTGGACCACCCGAAATAGGAGGGTCCGCTGCATCCCCAGTTCATGCTGGGACCAGTAAATACTAGCTGGTATGGATTGATTGGAGCGAAATTGAATTCCCCACACTTAACTACATCTACTGTTTCATTCTCCAATATTGTCTATTACTCCAAATCATTGCCAGCATCAGCACATATCTAGATAATCATGAAATTTTTCTATATGCTGCCTAATAACTTTGATAGAAATAGTGCAGATGCTCTTCTTTCTTTTCAATAGTTTATTTTATCATATTGCACAAATGGTACAGTAAAAAGGATATAAATTTATATATTCATATTAGTTTAGTCTCTGCAAACTGATATTCATAAACTAAAAAAGAAAAGCATAATTATTTTAGACAAGAGTGGCATGAAACAAATCATTGTATGCATTACAAAAACTGTGGCATATCAACAACATTATGCAATGCCATTTCGGGAATACCTTCCAAACTACAGCTCCTTCTGGACTCAATGCGAGCACATGACCGTCCACCATGCAACAAATAACTGTTAAAGCAGCCAAAAGTATTAGAACTAATTCACTTCTTGAGTTAAAATAGTAAGGAAATGAAAATATAATAGGAAACTTAATAATCACTAAAAAATAATTCAAGAGAAACAGACGAGTACCATTTCTGCATTTGGAGTCCATAGACAGAGATCCAAATATTGGCACTCCTGCCTCAAAAAGCCATGCCACACTGAATGGTACTACCTGATTTATTTATGATATAAGAGTACACTTAGCTACTTGAAAAATAGTAGTCACATTATCAGAAGTCATCCAAAGGAATCTGTTTCTGCTGCATCATTGCATTGCAAAACCAGAAAGGAAGTGCATGAAAGTACATCTGACAAATGTTGAGTGATGTTGGGAATGAGATTTGACCTAGTTGTACAGAATGTTTCACAAAATAGGTCTATACAGAAATTTTCTTGTTTATTTGAAAAACTAATAATAGAAAAAGGCTTATATGTCAACTTTAATGACTTCACAACCTATTTGCAAAAATATAAGATGAACAAATGTAACAGTAATCAAAGATCTAAGCGGAAAAAAATGCAAATTACTCAAAATATAAGAAGAATTATTTATTGTGTAACTGATCAACAAATCCTCAAACGAATTATTTGTAAATTAAAGAGAACTAAAGAGTTATGCGGACGAAGTCTCACTTAAAGGTATGTAAACGACTTAGTATTTTATAATTGAAGGGTTTAAAAAATTTAAAAACTTGTATAAGAAACAAAATCAAAGTGTATCCTGCAGGCTTTGAAAATATAAAATCAAGGGTCTAAGATGCAAGAACATAAGAAAAAAAAAAGGGATATTAGTAACTAAGAAAATAAAAACCAACCAATCTACAGAAGAGGACTAAAATAGTTATGATTTACATATAAAAACATCTACAGAAACCTTTCATAAAATACAATATGCTACAACATGAAGCTTGATATGTTCACAAACATTTACATCAGCATCCTCAACTGAATATTTTGAATTATTTTGAGGTTTCTCCAAAAGGAAAAGATTGGTTGATACAATACCGCTAAAGATAAGCCAGTCACACGGCCACTTGTAGATGCAACATATATCATGTTGTGTACCTAAAAATAAGATGACATGCAGTTCAATTTGCAGTTCCTAAACAAGACAAGATTCAGAATAGGCATAATTATTCTTAATTTAAAAGATTACAAGAGCACTAAAACCTACTTGATAAAAAGGTTCGTAGTTCTCACATGTTATTTGAATCAGAAAATGGAATTTGATATTTTAAAAACCGCCCAGTACAGGCAGTACATACCGGTCCAATGACTTACCGGTACGTGAACCGCCATCAGAAAATGGAATTTGATATTTTAAAAACAATACAGAAATACCTTCTATCATAGTATGCAATTTCGAATGATACCGCCCAGTACAGGCGGTACATACCGGTCCGATGGCTTACCAGTACGCGAACCGCCCGCTGCTGGATGGACCATGCTACAGTGCTATATTGTACATAATAGCAATACTGCAGTGCTGCACTGTAGCAGTACTACAGTACTATAGTAAGAAGAAATATTTAAAATCGCTCGATAAGCCCTGGTATACCGCTCGGTACGCTGGTACCGTACCGAGTAAACCTCGAAATACCGGTACGGTACGGTATTGCATACCTTGCCTTCTATCTCAATATGTTAAAAATAATAAAAAATACAGACAGTACTGAAGGCATTCAATCCACAAAAGAATACAACAGATAAGATTTTGTTTAAGGCCGGTCCATTCCAATGTGTGTGGAGGAAGTCTTAGCATAAGAAAATTAAAAGTCCTCAGTAGATAGAGGGGTTGTAAAATCTTCAGTTAGAATTCCCAAGAAGAGTAAGATTTAAATGTACCGAGAGCAGCAGTAATCATTTTTAAGATTGGAGATAAAAATGTCAACTGCCACAAAGGACGGAAGCTCATTTTCTTGATACATAATCCAAGGTAAGAAACATAATGAATTATTCAAGAAGTATTTGATGTACCACATCAATATAAGGTGAACCAAATATGCTCCCACCACAAGAAATTTTGTAAACTAAACAATGTTCCTTGTAGTCCAATGCATATAGAGAATGATCATGAGAACCACACCTGCATATCAATTAAAATAAAACATGTGAAAAAACAAACTTTGTAAACTAATAACCTCACTGAGAACCACACCTACATATCAATTAAAATAAAACATGTGAAAAAACTTCAATTTATTTATATAAAAATATTGTCTAATCCTGACAAATTATAGCTGTGTAAGTTGATATTTTGTTTACAAAAAGACTCCTTGTAGTAGAAATAATGATTATTGAGTGGATTCAGGTTTCCATAAGTTCAGGTTACTTTAATTAAAATATCATTCTTTTGGGATAATGATTTATGAAACCTAGGGTATCAAGAGGTCTAAACAGAAATGGACTGCTTCATGAATTCTAAGGTAATCAAATAGTGCACCAGCTTTAAATTTTTTGGACCAAGCTTTAAGATGAAGGGCTTTGGAATACCAAACTTTCTTAGATGAATCTGACCAGTATAATTTTTTATTTAAAATCCAACTGCTAGGATTCTCTCATTGTTATTCTTTAATCACTCAAATTTCTGCTAACCACTGATATTAATTAGTTGCATCTACATTGTCCTTAGCAACATCCGAAGGTCAGTCCAGAGGAGATGCCCAAGGCTACCAAAACAGATTCTCACCTCTTCTTTGCCTTTCCTTTGCCCCTTCCTCATTGGGGCAGGAGTCATCTGCCTCTTACTGCAGAGGGAGCAGGAAAATACAAGGATGCCAAATTAGTCATTATGTACTAATCTTAACTTTTATTCTTTTGATCAAGATCAGTTTTATGATTTTTACCCTCTCATATCCCAGCAGCATAATGGCGTGCCAGGCAAAACATGTGAAACATGCTTCAGCAGTTGGCATAAAAAATTTTAAACTTACCCATGACAGAATTTTTTTTCAAATTAAAATCATGATCCAATAGTTCCTCAAAAATATTCAAACTTAATGCCATGGTTGCTATCAAGTCCCTTACTCTCATTTTCTATCACTCATATAAACATGCAAAAGGAAAAGGGAACTGGAATAAGCAAGGCATTACTTGCTTCGATTGCTGGAAGTATAGCTTAATCTTTAAGTTTAATAAAGAAATCTAAAATTACCATATCAAGTTTCTTGTCTTATCAACAATTGGCTGCATCTTAACCTACAAAAAGAATAAAAAAAATGTTTTAATTCATCAATCAATGAACTTCAGATTTCTGAGGTACTACTGACAGGATGTTGCTCTACCTCTCCATCTGTTTGAAAGTACCAAGATATGTTCCCAGTTGCAAAATCAAGAAAATAGATTTTTCCTCTATAACATCCAACTACAACCTACAAACACTTAAATATATTACGTCAGATATTTCAAATTACATGCTAGAGATGAAAATAAAGCTGCAAATGCAAATTAAATACTTTATGAGACATCAAATAAAGGTGTAGGTACAGACTAATTAATTCAATAAAGCTAAAGGAAAAAAATACCTGTGAAAAATCACCAGTAATTGCTGCCGAACACTCAACACGACCTTCTAACTTAACTTCCCATCGTATAGATCCACTGTCATCAGGGAGAGGAATGACAAATAATTTGTTACACTGCATTTAGTTAATTACTATAGATTATGTAAGTGTGTGAAAGCACATAGAATAGTTTCTGATGTGGAATATCAAAAGACACGAAAACAAATAGACAATCAAATTTAACACAGCATAGTTGGTTCATGGGAGTTTGCAGCTGCAAAGTCAGTTGAATCAGTCATCAGTGACTGTTGGGCTCGGATAGTCAGATACACAAATAATGAATGCAGTAACATCAAGTATTTGTGCTAGTTTATTAGACAAAACCCAAGTCCTGAATAGGGACTGTTCAAAGAGACACCGAGATGGTTATTTTACATGATAATGGAGAAAAAATAAACTATTGAATTTTTTAAAATGACACTAGGACCAGATGGAAGGCCCTTTGAAGCACAACAATACTAAAACTAGATCATTATAGACATTGGAAGCAGTAGATCTTCACATCATATCAAGAATTAACAACATGAACCTCAAATAAAAAGATTTGTCTTTATCATATACTTGTAAAAGGTCAACTCTTATCAAACATTGCCATTTCCCAGAGTATCTATCGGATATAAACATTTGCCGCTTGAGTGGTTCCTCTTAACTAAGAACAAGTAAAACCCCAAAATAGTATTACTAAAGTAAAAAAAAAACAAGATGTCAAGGAAACAAAACATGAAGTACTTCAGGTTCAAATTTTACAGAAATTATAAACTACAGTAGTTTCCAGATTCTGTCAAAACCGGAACTCCTTGAAAATTACAATCAATTTTTGGCTCTACTGTGTAACTATAGTTGTTGCTCCATAAATCTTCCTAACCTACAATCTAAATAGAACCTCTATGAAATAAAATTAAATTTTCATATAGCAAACAACCAAAATCAATACCCTCATTATTACATTGCTTCAATTAATTATATGCAGTCATTAAAACTAACAAGCCATAGCCACAGAGTAACAACACAACAGTCCATGAAGGAAGCCCCAGGACCCTAGAATCCTATCAAACACTGCAGTCAACTGGAGAGTTAAGATTTATTTCAAGTATTTAATGCCAATGGTCACACCCATCCAGATGTTACATAACTCACAAGTAAAAAAGAAAAATCAAGTAATTTAAGAGTGGCAATGTAAGAGCAGTACCCTTTTTTCATCAACTTCCACAAAGGATGATCCATGGCTCATCCTCGAACAATCAACAGTTAACTAGAGAGTGAAAATTATCTGATGCACTATTTATGTTTCGAAAGTTCTTCTAGCCTACCTAATCAGTTTTGGCTAAAGAGAAGCACAATTCTTGCTAAAACACCATAACACATTATTGTGCTTCTTTACAAATATAATACCTTTTTAACAACTGCTTTTTTATAGCTGCGGTTTGGTTCATGTAAATGCAGTCGTTCAATATCTTCTCATTTCCTCACACATTTCCAAGACAAAGTTAACAATAATATATCATCCTTTCTCAATGGAGATATATGATATTAACCATAGTTTCATCATTCATGTTTTGCCAAGACCGTTATGTACGTAACATATGGTACCTAGCTATGCATACCGGTCAGCGGTACAAACTACGGCGCATGCCTCCCAACACCGCATATACTCAAATCTTTAAAAGAGTTTCATGACACGTGCTAGTGTACCATGGGCTGTTACGCCAACACATACCGGACCCATGATGATCCGGCTGGGGAACCATGATATTAACATGCATATCAATTATTTTTAATAGAACCAGATTTGTCTTGGAGGTCAAAGCATCTAATGTGTTCTACACTCCCGGCACATCGCATTTGCAGGAGTCTCGTGTTACACAATCTACCTATAACATCATCCACATCTTTGAGTAGTGAATGTGTTACTATACAAATATGAACATTTACCTCCTAAGCAAGGATTGAAATATCATATCGTATCAGAGTTTTGACCTTCTTTCGGTACGATACGATACTGTATACCGAGAGGTATATCGTTCGGTATATATATATATATATATATATATATATATAAAGTGCGACATCACCCCTCGCTTCTCCCCAGGCGAGGCGACATCATCGAAATAAT
>LVTN01000265.1:42274-95040 GCA_001649415.1 Musa itinerans | reverse complement strand
ATATATATATTCTATTTATTTATTTATAAATAATAATTTTTTTTATTTATAAATAATATATATATATTATTTATAAATAAAAAAAATATCGTCTGGTAGTGAGCGGTCCGCGTACCGATTTCCTATCGGACCGGCATGTACTGCCCGTACCGAGCGGTATCATTCGAAACTGTATACCTTGCTTATAAGAATCCCATTAGTAACAAAGTATTAAGATTTAGCTCATTTGTCAAAGGAAAGATAAGATAAATAGGGTAAATGGCAAAGAAAAAGGCAACATATTATCACGAGCTTAGTTGGTTTTGCCTAAGTCGTGCGACACCTTTGCTTGTCTGTCCGCAAAGGGTCAACCTTCCCAAAACCTCCTATGGTCCCTTAAGGACCTACAAAAGAGAAGACAAGTTAGAAAAAGTGTTTTACTCGGGATCCACAAGCAACCATTTCAGCAATCACTTTATAAGCACTGCAAATTACAAGCATAAACTTTACAAGTTCTGAACGGTCGCACGACAAAGGGTCTAAGAAGATCCACCACAAACCAAACAAAGTGGAGCTGCCAAGCCTATGACCAACTCTCTACATACTGTGCAAAGCATGAACAAAACTGAAAGGCATGGACATACATGAGCATTACATCCAACACCCCATTTATGGCTTTGTCCGTGATATTCTCTCCCACTTATTCCTTCAACATCTTCATCGAAGCCTTTGCAAACGTTGCATCTCCTCGCCTTTGCTGAGTCTTCCATCTTCTGCTCTAGCTATAACACGCCTCTTGGCTCCTAACTGCTCTCCGTCGCTGTTGTTGAGTAGTCGAGCTTTGATCTGCATGCTACTTCAACTCGCTAATGACTCTGACTCTGGTGTGAGGTCGACCAAGTTATGCTGATCCTTGTTAGTTACTACGGATCCTTCAAATGAAGCAAAAGACCGTCCTTGTTATACGCTAGTCTCTCAAGCATCTCATGTCGCTTGAACTAGATGGATGTCTGTTGGAACTTTAACAAACATTACCTCGTAGACTTTGAAGTTTTTGGGGCCTTTCCTCCGCAAAATTCGCCCATCGATTCTTCTTCCACTTAGTTGTCATTTTTAAGTAGGTTCGCATCACTTCCACTTTCGATTGGCATTCTGTTGGGAAATGAGGTGGATAGTCTACTCTCAGTAGCACCGATCACCATTGGTGAGAATTTGACAACTATTGTCTTTTGCTAAGTTTCTTCGAAGGGTCTTTGAACTTGTGTAGAGCTCCTCTCCTAAATAAATAAGAGAACTGAGATACTCGGCTTCGCCCAATTTCTTAAGGGTTGAGAAGGCAAAGGTTACTCAACTTCGCTCGCCTCCTCGAGACTTGTATTTCATACATCAAGTTGGTTACTAGCCTTCGCCTGCTCTTTGCTCACACTTCCGAAGCACTTTAAGTGTTTGCACTCCTTGCGTTAAGTTAGCTACTGTGATTAACCTTCTCATTGCCATCGAACTTCTGGAATGCAAAAAGTTTTGCCCGAAAAAGAACAAAATTTCACCCCAACTTGGAGCAAGTCTTTAATAGTTTTAGTCGTCTTTAGGATTGTATCATATTCTCTATCATTTATGTCACCTACTCCTCTTAGTAGAAAAGGTACAGCACCACGTACTACCTATTTCATTCCTTGGTTGAGCACTCTTGCATTGACCCGAAGTCCTTCACTTTCGACTATCTTAATGAGAAGCTCGTTGACACCAGTCTTACGAAGTTCCCTGGCCTTTGTCCTTCAGTCATGTCTCGGTACTTGGAGTTTGCATCTACATTATCCACCTCTTTGGCCCCTTTCACAACCAACGTGCTCCCTCCATGAGAGCAAGGGATCGATGACTCTACGGAAGTCCCGTCTATGCAGTACTATGGCGCTGCCATGCCCATGGCACTACTACCTGTTGCCTCGCATCTGCGTCCCTTTCTTCGCGATCGATAGATCCGCCTCCGCGACACTATGGCACTCCTCCGAGTTCACCTCCATTCTAACCGACTCTTGATTTTGGATAGCTAAGTCCCTCTACACTCATCATCGCTTTCTCGCCTCTTTCGACCACCTACTTTAACACCTTTGTGTTCTACGAGCAGCTCCCCTTAGGCAATGGAAAGACAGATTGTAACTCTCATGCATGGCCTCCGCCATAATGTTAAAGGGCTCACGCCAGTTCTATTCTCCTTAGCTTCCTTGGTAGCAACGTTCGCTTATTCGGCCTTGTCCTCTGACTTGCCAGGCTCCCTTAAACGAATATGAGCTATGGAGTAGTCCAACTCTCCAACCGCTCTGATTATACCTCTGTATGATCAAGTTCCCCAATAGAACTCACTGGTACTTGCACTTGGAACAACTCTCATATATTAATGACTAAGGCTTTCATCAAATACAAAATTCAATGCACGCATGGAAGACCTGCCTCTGTGGTAACATGACATTCACTCATTGAATCTATAACTCTTCTTGTCGTCGTGTTGTTCACCAAAGTGGAGCTCCTAGTAGCTCCCGAACATACTTTTGTATGACCCAATCCCTCGCGGGACTTGTCTTGTGTATGTTGCATTGCCTTGAACTGTTCGACAATGATCCGCTACACCATGTCGCCTCCTGGTGACATCTTCATTGCATTATGATCATTATGGGATGAACTCGAACTGCGATCTCTCCATGTGTGGCCTCTGCCAGCACATCGCAAGGCCTCTACCACCTTCGATTATGTTCGCTCCTTTAGCAATCAACATTCGTCCACCCGCTCTCGGGCTTACACTCGGACGAAGCACAATTCTAGGACAGTCCGTCGCCTAACAGCTCCCGAAGTCCACCGACTTCGATGAAATTAGTACACCATTGTCTAGATCTTGGGCCTCTGCCCCCCAACACAATCTTTACTATGCACCGCTTCTTTCGTGGCAACTCAAATGGCAACACTATGGCATATTTTTCAAGAGTACCCGCCTCCGCGTCCTCTTGCCCCCATGTCAAGGCCTTTTGACCCCAACTTCGCCTCCGTAAGTTGTCACCTTAGTTCCTTCGTCAAATGCTTCACCAAGATAAAGTACATGTGCCTCGAAGCTCTCTTCGTCTTTAGCACCATGTAGGATAAGTCTGTTCTATCAGAATGAGGGACCCATGGAATAACATGATCTCGCTCTTACCTCTACAAGAGTTCATGTCCTTGACCTCTGTCCAAGGAAAGCTTCGTACTTTCACTTCATGTTCCATCTTCTATATCAACTCCCTTCATGCGGCTTGGGCTTTTCACCAAGTTTCACCCAAGTTGCTCCGCTCCTCGGTTTGCATTGAGTTGATGGTGGCCTCACGCCCACTATTCTATGGGTCAGCCCTCCGTTGAGTCCGATCTTTATATCGACTCAAGTGTGCCTTCATTTGGTGTTGTCTTGGGTCGCTCCCCCACTTGATCTCGCAATGCGTCCACCAACACATTACCTCATGTGGGATCATGCGACGACTCCTCGTCGCTCGCTCGGTCCGCTGAGATTTGTGGAGTTATTGTCTTGAAGTACCACCTCCTCAACATGTGCAATCTGTTGCACATGATTCTCCCTCTAGAGAACCAGGACTTGTCCCTCTTAACTATTTGTCCGGTTAGAGCAACTTCTCTCTTCGCATCATTTCCTCTGGAAGTTTCGGAAACCATCCCCTTAGACTATTCTGTCTTGCTGAACAAATTATGCTTTGTTCCACACCCGCGAACGCACTTGCTAGATTACGACTGTGCACTAATACAGCCCTCGCTACACCTCTCAAGGCCTAGCAACATGCTGAACTTGCTGCACACTTCAGCCTCCTACGGACATATCCTTCTCAAGCCGAAGAAAAATTTTCAATGCTCTATAGCGCCGAGTTTCGGTCGCCTTAGGATGGCAACGGACATTTCATTGTCTACATACAAGCCCTTGCATGAGAACCAAATTCTTCAAATTAGCAATTCTCCTTACCTCTATGAGTTTTGCACAAATCTTTTGGTCATTGAGCAAACCATCCTACCACAGTCTCATCTTTTACCAAGTGCCCTGCTTGCTTTGAGTACCATCAAGTTTAGTTACCAACGTCGAACAATAGCTCGAACTCAGCCATCCCAACCTTTATGCGCTATATGTTCTTCTTAGCTCGCTTGTCCTCGTGGTGCCTCTCGCGCGAAGGGTTGGTCATTCCTCTAAATGCTAATATCGGATACCCGCTTCTCTGAGCGACTCCTTTCCCCACAATTCAACGCTCGTTTCCCCTAAATGGTCGCGTGTGCTGGCTGCCCTCAACACAACCCCGTTAAGTCTCCTACGTTTACATGCTAATTGTTTCTAAGTGTGCTTATTTCACTCTGATACCAACTGTCACGGACTTAGCTAGTTTTGCCTAAGTCGTACGGCACCCTTGCATGTCCATCCACAAAGGGTCAACCTCCCCAAAACATCCTATGATCCCTTAAGGACCTACAAAAGAGAATATAGGTTAGAGAAAACGTTTCACTCGGGATCCACAAGCAGCTATTTCAGCAAACACTTTATAGGCAATGCAAATTACAAATATAGACTTTGCAAGCTTCGAACGGTCGCACGACGAAGGGTCCAAGAAGGTCCACCATAGACCAAACAAAATAGGGCTGCCAAGCCTATTGCCAGCCCTTTACATATTGTGCAAAGCATGAACAAAACCGAAAGACATAGACATACATGAGCATTACATCAAACATCTCGTTTACAACTTTGTCCATAACAATATGGTAGAAAGATTTTGACTCACAAGAAAAAAAAGGTTGATAGAAAATTCACTTAAATCATACCTAAAATCGACTAACTCACAAACAACATGATAATTTATCAAGCATATGCTACATTGTTGCAATCAAGAAATCTTACAAGGCATAAGCTGCCCAAAATTTATCAGGCCCTCTTGAGGGGGGAAAGAGCAAGAACACTAGCAAATTAAATACCATCAGAAGCACACAATCTAGATGCACCAACAACATGAATGATCCTTACCTGAGTGCATCAATGCAAAGAAATACGTGCGAGTGAGATCCAATGAGAAGGTGTAAGTTGTCATCCATTAACACAATCAAAGGTGAAGCATCAACACATGACTCGAGCAGGATTTTCCAGAGCTCTTCCAAAGACCCTTTTCTACTCCTTGGAGTCTTAATTGACAACCATAATCTATTTGTGTTATCTAAGTCACATTCAAGTTCATCCATAATTTTATTGCAACGACTGAACGCAGACATCTTAGGCCTATTACTTTTTGAAGGCCACAGGCCATGATCACTCAAAGTTGCACCATGTGAATCTGGAGGTAGAAAAGAAACTTCTTGCTTAAAGTAAATACTCTCAGAGTTACTAATCGATTGTTGTAGATTATGTTCTATGGAGAGATCATGGACCTGGACACCAACATATGGTTGTGATGACCTTTCAGGTGGAAAACTTCTTTGGACTTCTCGAGTTGATAAATCAAGAGCACCAAGCACATTACCATAAACTTTTGATCTTTTCCTGAACCCATTATCAGGTCCAATAAAATTCTCATGCAATTCTTTCCTCTCTATTAGACCATTTAGAAGCTTAAGTGGAGTAGGAAACGTATAAATTAATCTCATATCAATCCCCAACTTATGTGCAGCTTGGGCAGCAGAAATGGAGTTACCACCCATCAAGAAGAAGTCATCATAGTCTGAAACTTCTTGAACCAATAATGCATCACAAAATACCTGGCAAAGAGGAACCAAAATATGATCAGAAGAAAAAAAAAAACAACGACAAATTCTATAGTGCACAATTAGAGCAGCAGCCTTTTACTCTTACATACATGGCAATCACTTCACATTTCACAATTAAAAATTTCTTTTGCTACATTTTTTTCGACAACAAAGAATGCTAGAAGTTACAAAATCTTAAGTAATTTTTACTAAAATAATCCTTATATGAATAAGAACACTGCTTCACTAGCTTTTCGTTAAGATTACAGCTTTATGGTGTAATGACTGGAGAAGCTTAGAAATTACATTAGAATGGGCCTAGTGACAATTGCATCAATTACAAGACAGATCGACTCTTGCATCCACTCTCACCAATGCATCAATTATGCATTAGCAAGTTGGACTTATCAAACCGTTTATTTGTAAGTGTTGCACATCAATTAATTCAATAGGAGAGAATTAGAAATTTCAAAGTAAATCTTTTAGGATGTTAAGGCTTCTTTTCTCATATTTCACATTCTTTTTTCAAAATGTTGCAACATAAGCACTATTGTAATCTTCAACTATACCTTTTCTCCAACATTTCTCCAATTATATCTTAGCTTAATGAACTTGTGAAAGGACATAAACAATATAAGAAGAATCAAAATGTAATGGTATCAGTCCTGTGCTAATTGTAACTATCCATGCAAGCCACCTAATAAGAAAACAACATTGTGGTTCATATAAAGTATAGCCGACAAGTGAATCAAGAACTTGACTGCATTATATTAACTGGCTGAAATAAATGAGTAAATAGCCAAGAGTTGTTTAAAGCATACTTCTTTAATAATTTGCAACTGACTATCAGAAGTCTGATTCATTTCAAAATGACTTCTACGCTGCTTTGGCATACATACTGAACTTGAAAGCTTGAGATAATCAATTTTCCCAGAGGCCAAGGTCGGCAATGATCTCATACAGAAATAATAACTTGGGATCATTGCTGGTGGAAGTTTCTTGACCAACCAACTACGGATAGATGTGATCAGGTTTTCAATCAAATGCTGCTCATCTGAAGAGTGTTTATTTTCTTTCTGAAGATCCTCGGAAGTTTTCATTACAAAGTATGCCTCTAGGTGGGTTGATACTCCATCTGTTCCATGAAAAGTTACAGCAGCATCACTTACTTCAGGATGTTCCTTCAGCATACTCTCAATCTCCTCCAAAGCAACCCGTTGCCCATTGATTTTTACAGTGCGGTCATTTCTTCCTAGAAAAACAAGATCTCCACTTTGTAGACGTTTTGCAAAGTCACCAGTCCTGAATTGTAATCCACTACTGTTACCCTTAGGATTGTCATTTAAGTGTTCATCAAGGTATCCTGCAAACAAGCATGGCCCAGAAACAAAGATTTCGCCCTCATCAGGGTTGTCGAATTCACCAAGAATGATATCACAATTTGAGATAGCAATTCCAATAGGCACACTGCTTAGCGATTCAGTTTCCAAAACACTTGCTAAATTTTTGCAATCAAAATATGTGCAGTCACCTGATACCTGAATAACAGTCTAACTATTGTTATTGCTGAAGGAAATGAAAATAAATGCTTCTAAAACTGCATTTGAAACTCATCTAATAACCTTTCACCTGCATATGGCATGCCAGATGATTGCAGAGAGGGAAAAAAGCCAAGCTTTCTACAAATGATCAGATTGTTGAACACCCATTCATGGATTTAATTGATAACATAGGAACATTTTTTAAGAAAAAAATCATGAATACAAATATAACCTGAGAAGAACCTTTCCATGTAGTTCATCAGTAAAATTCCACATTCAATAAAATAAGTTTCTTACGAATGGAACTCATCCAAAATACCATGTAGTTCATCAGTTGGAAGGTAGTGTGAAAAAAATAAAACAATTGAAAACAAGATCAATATCTTTATCCAAAATCAGTGAGATAAAAACACAATGAATTCTGATTAAAATTTGCCTTGACCAATTACAGAGCTAAACGATGAGATGGATTTAATACTCATTCCTGTCACTAACATGTAAGAATGCATTGCTCTAGAATCTAGATGCCAGCAATCATGAGGTTATCAATTAAAAGCCATCAAACAAAATAACAAGAATATAGATCGGGCATGTTACAAGTATCCTTCAGTAGAATTAGTTGGAAGTATTTGCCAGAATGGGAATGAGTTTGTGTAGAAGGAAGAAGGCATGATTCAGTGTAAGAAACATCAATCCCAACTCTAGTAGAAATTATGCCATCAAACTGTTAAATATATTGAACGATTTTCACTTTGAAATAACCTAGGTCCATTACATCTAGCCACAAGTCATCACTATGATTACTCTAGCTTCAATTTTGTGGACCAGGTAAATCACCAGTTAAATAGGTTGTAACAGAAGTATTCCAGATCCAGAACTCTCACCCAAGACTGATCAAAAGTGGACTTTAAATTAGTGTCAGGAGTCAACCCAAAAGAACTGATGGCAAACCTTTGGTAGATGTAATACCTGCAAACAAGTCTATCAAGCCATAGAGCTTCCTTTCCTCCCACAGCCTCATGCAAGTCATGGTACCCACCAACAGATACCTCAATGTCATTAAAAAGCCACCAAAGTTGAGTGAAAGGCAAGTTATTTTTTGGTTTGATTGTATAAGGTCACAAACCTATTGTTTTTCTTTATAAATCCTATGCTATTGACACATCACACCATCAAGGCACTTGACACAGTATGACATCAGCATGTACCTTGCCTGGCAACAATCATCATCAGACTCAATCACGAAAAGGCAATACCTGATTTTTTTAATATAAAATTGCATTTCTAGGATGAATCATGAGGCAAATCTAATCATTTCTGCATGTTAACAAATCAAAATAACTTGGGAAGGTTGTTCCATGATTGCATGTACTTAAAGACATACAACTTCTATTCGCTAAACTTCAACTAAACTTCTTGGACAAATTCCTTCCTTACATAACTACCACTAGGTTAAGAGATTTAAAAAGGGTTTGAATTGAGTTAAGAATTGATAG
Organism: Musa itinerans; assembly: GCA_001649415.1. Classification (NCBI taxonomy): domain Eukaryota; kingdom Viridiplantae; phylum Streptophyta; class Magnoliopsida; order Zingiberales; family Musaceae; genus Musa; species Musa itinerans. The sequence continues at coordinate 86,282 of LVTN01000265.1, read as the reverse complement.
TGGTTCAAAAATTCATCAAATCTTTCTTTGATTTCTGTCAATTTTCCGTTATGCTCTATAAGTAATTTCATGTCCATGGGAAATATGATGATGATGATCTGTCAAATATTTTTCCTCAAACCATCTTAATCTAAAGTTGTGGTCTTCAAGTGACTCCATGTTTATAGGAGCATGGATGTAACAATCATGATTCTGCTTGTACTCTTCTTGGTATCATAATGTTACCAAAGCAGGCCGTTACCAATTACTGGTTCCTGTCACTAGCTTGTAGAAATGCATTTGCTCTTAAATCTAGATGCCAGCGCCGAAAAGGTTACCAATTAAAAGTAATCAAACAGAATAACAAGAATAAAAATCAGACATGTTATAAATCTCCTTCAGTAGAATTAGTTGGAAAGGATAATAGGGAAGTGGATGTTGGTAACAATCATGATATTTGCCAGTACTCTTCTTGATGTCATAATGTTATCAAAGTAGGAATGACATTCACAAAGCTCAATCACAGAAGGTAACTACACAGAAGCCTCAGCACATTATCTTTCATAAAGAAATTTAGGAAGAATAACACGTCAACAGGATGCAACCCATCAACTTTTTAAACTTCAAAAAGTCTCATGCAATGATGAGCAGTGATTTAAAAAGGCGCTCGGGCGAGGCGAGGCGATGCCCGTGCGCCTCGCTAAACTTCCAGGCGGCGCGCTTCAAAGAGGCGCCGCCTGGGCGCTCGCCTGAGCCCAGGCGCTGGGCGCTTCGGGCGAGCGCCTGGGTTAAACCAGGCGACCGAACCAGGATTTTAGGTCTGGTTCGGTCTCCGATGGTTAGTTGGTTCAATCGAACCAACTAAAATCGATATCTGCTGTCGCTGCCCAACCCTAACCCTGCTCATTGCCGCTGCCGCTGCCGCTCCCGTTGCTCGCCGCTCCTGCTCCCGCTGCCGCTTCCTCTTTTCTCAGTCAGCACCCCCTTATACTCCTCTTCCTTCTTCTCCTTCTGTATACTGTTAACAGTATACTAATAATAGTATTTGTATTTATTAGATTAATAATATATTATTTTGATTTTAATACTGTTAATTTTCTTAATTTAATAGCATATTTTTATTTAAAATTTTAAATAATTATATTTATTAATTATATTATATATTTTTATATTTTAGCGCCTTGCTTCGCTCGGGCGAGCGCCTAGCGCCTCGGGTGTTTTTGGACCTTAGCACCTTTTGGCGCCTAGCGCTTTTTAAATCACTGATGATGAGAAAAGGGAATGGCACAAAATGATACCTCCTTGGAGCCCAAGCTATTTGTATAATGTAATTTGCTTTTTTCAACCTATCTTATTAATGAATAGAAAAAGAATGCAAATAGTTAAAAAAAAAAGAAAGTTCTACATGCAAGAAATGATCCTGACACTTGGCAAATGGTTGCAGAATTATCACCAACTGCAAGTATCAGTAACACATGTATAATCTACCACTCCCAAATAGTTGGGACTTCACTGTTTTGTTGTTACTGTTGTATGTCTACCACCGATAATCCCAAGAATGGAAAAGAAAACGAAATATGCCATATGCTTCTAAGATACTGAAAGCATACAATCACCTCATTATAACTGTTAACAAGAGAGATTCTGTGATACTAGTGCATAACAAGAAAGATTTCATGACAACAGTGCACCATTCCTAGTAAATTAGGTGAAACAAACCTGAATACTTAATTGCTGACCTCTGTACTTCCATAGAGATTGAGAATTGTTGTCTCTGGCAAAGTTTCAAGCAGACTTCGACACAATGATATAGATAAGACCTCGCCACTAAGGATCAATACTTTCAGAGGATTACAACCTCGGATATAAGAATGCTTCAATTTAGGAAGAACCAGCCTCATCAAAGAAGGGACACATGTCAATCTTGAAATACAGTATGCCTGAAAAAAAATGGGACCTTTGAACATCAGACATGTTGAACTAACTGTCTGCAATTTGCATGGTAACCAAGTGTACTATATGCAAACTCAATAAAAATATGAAGATAGTAAAACACAAAAGAAATCAGCAAGGTTTAGATTTACAAATGTAATCATTTATATATTAGTACAGTGTTGTCTAAATAGGTAGCTTAATCAAAAAAGCCCCTCCAAGGCAGGACCGGAGGGTCAATGTAACAACCTTGCCCCTACAAGATGAAAAGCTATTCCCATGAATCAGAACCAGGTCACCTTAATTGTAAAGGAACAACCTCACTGTGACACCAACAATCACCAACTAACATAAATTAATACTCTGAACTGAATAAGAGGTATAAGGGTGCCATGAAACTATAGATTTGCATGTATCTCATTGATAAGGAATCAGCAGTTTTTATTTTCAAGATGAATTATCCTTGAGAGTTGAGATTCATAAACACAAGGTTGAAGTGACTAAAACTTGGTGACTATTGGAAGCAAAGTAGCTGGTTAATTGGCAGCTCAGAAGTAATGGTAATGAACTGAAGCAAGGGAACAAGATAAATCAGAATCAGCATATTTTATACAAGTACAGAAACCCAGAACAAAATACTGTTCAAAATCTTAATAATAATAATAATTGCATTTCTGCTTGTCACATCTCCTTTGCTAGCCAGTTTGGATGCTCTGCAACTCAAGATTTGCGTCCAATGACATGGATCAGTATTAACACTTCCACTTTAGCCAAAATGACAACCAAGTCTCACAGCTACACAAAGCATCACAAATTTAAGACACAAATGCTCTAATCAATGTACAAATATCCAAAATACACCAACCTTTGTTTCCTTTTAAATTAAAAACATTAATGGGCTTCCAAAAGCCTTCAAAAAACCTACTTTTATTCTACCAGTTTATTGTTTCCTATCATTCCATGACTAAAAATTATTGTCATCAATCCATTCAAATTCTTTCTGCCATTTGAGCCCAAATATTTGATGGCCATAGGGCACAATTAGATCTAGTAAAATGGATTGTGATAATTCATTCAGATTAACAAAAGGATATAGTATAAAATCAAATTAGACTTTAGCTATGAAATTTCTTAGATGCTGATAATTTGAAATTCAAGCTGAGAGCATGATTTAGCATGAAAACATGTAAAACAGAGAGAGACAACAAAACAACAGGTGTACCACAATATGATCCATATTGCTGATCATAATTAAGGGTATGTATTGGCAACCAAGTAAGGTTGCTCCTTTGCAACCTGGTTGACCGGGATATGAGTCATGGAAAAAACCTCTTAGTATGCAAGTGCAAGGGCGGCTTATATTATCCCCCTCAATACCTCAAATTGGCAGGAGTCTGAGACAAGTGACCTCGGTTGACCCCGCTTTATGGTAGTTGTTTATAATTTTATAATACATGCAATCCATCAAGTTGAATACCTTAAGAAGATTGACTAAACAGATTGGATTAGCTTTAAACTCATTAAACGGAGGAATGACGAGCAATGTGCAAGTTAAAATAGCCCCAAGAAACTCCTGTAGATGGTCAATAAAGCTAGTAGATGTCTTGAACAACAATATGTCCTTGCTGCATAGAGGAATCAATCCTTGCATCCACTGAAATCGGTTCAGAAGGCCTAAAAAAATTTGGAAAACAGAGTTAGCAAGCTAACTAAGATATGAATAAAGAGAGCATAAGCATATCAAGAATAGAACACGCAGCCACTAGCAAGCTCAATCCTCTAATCTATGCTGAAAAGCATATAAACAAGGTAGCCACTCTTAACATCTGTATATACACGTTCAAGCACACATATTAATGAACTACCCTAGTGTATACAAGGCTTCTTGCCACTAGTAATGCCAGATAAATCCACCAACATCCCCTCCCCTCCTTTAATTTTTGAAAAAAAAAGACCCTGCAAAGTTCATTACTGGTCTATTCCTTTTTCTTTTTAAGTCAAGAAGCTTGCTTTGCAGTCAGTGTCATTCATTTTTTTTTAGTAGGAACTGAACAAGCAATGATGTTCAGAAAAAAAATGATAATAAAAAAAACACAATACCCTGAGAGAACAATGGGGAGAAAAATTAATACATGCAAGGCATTTTATTTATTTTAATTTAAGCAATGGACATTCAATAGAATGAGAAACAAGCATCCAAAAGAGTGGCATTCCTGAAAGTGAAGCTCTTGATCATATCTCCACAGACAAACAGATCATGAGAGAAACTCTAAAAGAACATATGCAGGAGAGGGAACATGACCAAAAATAATTCAAATCCAGCAAACTTAGTACTCATTTTGATTTATTTGGTCTTAAGAATATCAACACCTGTCACACTACAGGAAGATTTAGCCAAATCTACAATACAGTTGCAGATATTGCATTATATTTGATGTTTAGTAAAGGTAGATCTATCAATTCTTTAGCACATATCTTAAGAGAGATCAGGGAATGTTCAGAATAACCATTTATTGATGACTGGGACGAGTAATTTATGCTTTCAGTAAATCTAAAGCATGAGAGAACAGGAAGTATGAACATAGAATGTATTGCATATACAACCTTAAAGAACTCAGGATGCAACATATCATTCTCGAATGAGAATATCTAGAAGAACAAAGCACAATTTACATGGGTATGTTTTGGCTTTGAATCAGACCTATTAACACCCTAAATTGTATCATTGTAGTTCCATCAACAGTAGTACTATCATCATTTAGATAGGCCACATACCTCATATCTCAGTACGAACCCACCACAAGGGAAATTGAATAACATAGCAGTAGATTTATTACATATTTAGCATCTTAAGGTATGATCTAATGCAAATTACTTGAAAACAAGGATCGCCATAGCATAGAAGCTTACAGTTGTCCTACCTAAACTAGCAGACAAATGAAAGTTATCTAACATTTCGAGAACTTTGACCACAACACAATTAAGCATGAAAAAACTTCAAGATCAGTGTACGGCAAAACCTGGCACAAAAAAATTATGAGTTATGAAAAGGCACCATAGCAAAACCTCAAACAAAATGACATATTGCTATTGTGCAAAGAGAACTATAGATGGTAGATGGAAGAACAAAAAACAGTGACATAAAACATAGTTGATATCAAAAAATAGTAGAGAGTTTATTATGATTTCTGATAGAATGGTTGATAATAAATAAGCATATGCATCGTTAATTTTCACAAATGAAAATCTAAACAGTGCAAATTAGACATTTCTTCAGGTTCTATTTTCTGGCATAAATCATAGTTTACAATTGGTGTATCACTAGGCTGCACAAAATTGCAATTTTTTTACAGGATGACATAAAAGGGGGAACTGATCCGATGACATGGAGAACAATATTGTTCCAACAAGAAAAGCTGAAAGATAGAATTGAAATATACCAAGTGTTGTAAAAATCCTGGATATTACCAAAATACATATACTAACATCTGGCAAAGGAGTACATTTGGTCATTATTTATGAGAAGGCAACTAAATAAGAGATAAAAATTGAATAAAGTGGTTACAAGTGATATGTGAAGGACTACACCAAGGCAAAAGATTACTCAAAGAATATCACAAGGCATCTTTTTCATAGCACATTTCAAGAAAAACATGAAACATTACAGCTGCAATGTACAGCAAAGTACCTTCTTCTGTACCACAGACACCTTTTGATTTTCCAGTTGAACCAGATGTGTACATCAAATAACAGAATCTTCTCGGGCTTCTGCTCTCACAAGGCCAAATAAGATCAGGCCAACAAAGCTCCCTCTCAGAATCCATTTTCATATCTGCATACAAAACTGAACAACTACTCCTTTCCACAATCCAATCAACTGCCTCAAGTTGCTGAGTTCTATAAAATGATGCACACTTGATTATAAGGCCAGTTTTTGAAGAAGAAATAACTGAGAGTATCCTTTCTTCTGACCATGAAGGGTCTAATGGCAAGAAAGCCTCCCCACACCTAAGAATTGCAAGGACTGCAACTATATATTCCACAGAAGGGGGAATACAAATGCCCACAATTTGTGGCATTCGGAAATCCAGTGTCAGTGGATCCTCTGCCGTGGCAATCTGCTTTGAGCCACAATACCCTGCAATTTGGAAGATTCAAAATGAATTCAATGTGCATCAGAAGTACATCAAAATGAATTCAATGGCTCCTGCCCATTATGGCAGGAGACGAGAAAAGGAAATCTGAAATGAAAAAGAAAAAGATAAATAGATAGATATGAAAAAAATATGTTAAAGCAAGAAAGAAACGTTTGCCTGGCATTTAAGATATCTTATTGAGCTCTGATGAGTTACATAGTTTACTAGTAAAAAATGCTAAATTGTTTCCTCTTCTCAAGACAAAAAGGAAAAGAAAATTCCAGATGAGCAACTTGCTCAACCGGCAATGACTTTAACCTTTTATCCATTGGTTGCAACTAGGAGAAATTTTGTGAAGGGTACCAAAACCTAATTCTAATTCCAATACAAAAAGTAGAACAGACGTCACAAGGTAGAAATGACGGCGGCATTGGTTTCTAAATGCTTGCAAGCTTTCACTAATTGCCAATAAAGAGTAGAAAGAAAAGATACCATGTATTATGGCAATTATTGACAGCCAATCGGGACTCACCATGCGAAGCCTAGCAAACGACAACGAGCCCCACAATTATGACATCCAAAGGAAATAGTTATTCATTACAGTACTTAATCTTTCATAATCAACGACGATTACATATAAAAGCTATAAAATGGGCCTTATTTAGGCACATTCTGTTTGTAACCCTGAAAACTCATTCTCAACTGTCAAACTCTTCAAAAAAATCTTTTATGCCACAAATTGCCTTGAACATCAGAGCAACTATGCAGACAGGTTTCCAGTGCAAGTTTTGCAGGTTTAGCAGGTCCAAACAAAAATTTGACAATCGAACCTTTTTCAAACACAGGAGGGCTATGCCTCCAATCAAGTCACCACGCAAGTCCAGGTCAAAACTCCCTAAATGGAAATCTTTCCATATCAAGCTTCTTGAGTCAGCTTTCCGTATTACATTTAGCTATGGAGCAGACTTCTTCTCCAACTTTAACGGTGCTAAGATTCAAAAAAACAAGTGGTCAACTCCGCCACATCGGGTAGATAATCAAAATTGAAACTAACGCCAGGATAGCTAAAAACCCTAATTTAGAGACCAACAAGATCAATATCATCTTCACCCAAGGGATACGATGACTCAAGGATCCAACCTCCAATAGGATGTCGCCGCATGCAAAGCGCGCACAGCCAGTGTAAAATGGAGGTGACAATCCCTCTTTGCTGGCCTGAGCAGCTGAACCCTAGCCACCCTCCACCAATTGCCAATAACTAGTATACGAAGAAAAGAGAAAGAAAGGCCTACAAACCCAAACCTTGAGGCCGAACGAGATCAGGATCGTCTCCTCCATCGAGAACCCAGCAGATGCGACGGCTCAAGGATTCAACCGCCGATAAGACGTCACCCCAGGTAAAGCACACGTCGCCGGGGTAGATCGGAGGGGACGAACCCTCCTCCACGGAGTGAGCGGCTGAACCCTCGCCAGCCTCCCCTCGCCGTTGGATGCCGCCATTGGCGTGGACAACGGCAGTGCGGGCAGAGTTCTTGGAGGCAGCTTCGAAGAAGACGTGGGAGATGCAACACAGCTTCTTCCCAGCGTCGCCACCGCTGTCATCGGCGGGCATGTCTTCTCTACCGCACGACGTCAAACCACCGATCAGCTCGAATGAGGCTATCCCTTCCAGAATGAAGGGATCGGGCGGCGGCGAAGACGACAACCGCCTCGCAACGTTATAATTAGTGTGTCAAAGATGGGATTATGTATTATCGATCGCAACGAATACGCTACGAGATACGGAACGGGGTGAGTCGTAACGGGGCAAAGCATGTATAATTATACGTATGTAGCTGTATAAACGCATAAAACGCGTAACAGTAAGAAATAAAGGGTTTAGGGTTTAGTAGGAAGTTTTTGGGATGCATCTAAAACACAAAACACGTACAATTAAATCCGATTTATTAAACTCATACAATTGAACCGATCGAACCGTTTTATACAAAACATGTACCACAATTGAATTGGTTCAATTGTACGTTTGAGATGTGAATTAGCGATCGAGGATAGCAGATTGGAATGGCTGAACCGATTTAGTATTATATAGCTGCAGATGCACCACTATGCTATGCTGAAAATAGTTTAGGGTTTAGTCAATTGTGTAAGTTGATTTATTAAAAAGATAAAAGTTATTGGTTGAGAGAAATTTTTTTTGGAAGTCGAAATATTTTACAAATTAAAAAAAAAACTTGTTTTTAAGAATTCATCCTTTTATTTTTTAAAAATTTGTAGCTTAAAATTTTGGTATTTTTTTGAAAGCATGCTATCTTATTCTAAATTCTTATTATTTGTGAGATAACATATGTATATTGAAAGGGATTATGTCATATAAAACTATAATTTATCATGGCTTATATTCAAACTGAGATAGAATATTGTTTCAGACTGAAACTAAAGATTAAGGGGAAGATTGTGATGTGTGAGTTGAGTATATTGTGACTTTACTATATCAACCGCTAAGCAAAATAATTTTAACTGGTCTAATGAAACCAGATCATTTAATCATGATCAAATATGAGCTTATTTGATTTAATTTCATCAATCATAAATTTTCTACTATTTGGTTGACCAATATTTAATAAGTTTACTTGACTCCAAATTTATTCAAAGGAGTATCGATTTCTTCATAATGATAATTTTTATTATTATATATTATATTAATCTTATTTTGACTTAGTTAACCCTTGGGCTTAAAAAAAATTATGATCTTTGATGAGGACTACCTCGAGAATGATGCAATCATAAAAGATTTGATTGAGCTTCGTACTTCGTCATTAATGTATATTTTAAATATAAATTGATATTTGATAAATTATTTTCAAATTATATTTGGTCAACTGTATTGTAAAAATTATATTTTAAATATACATCGACGTAAGTATTATTTGGTAAAATTATATTTTATTTTTTTATTAAAAAAATATATTTTAACATTTATTCATAAATAAAATAAATATATTTTTAAATAAATAAAAATGAATAAAAAATAATATAAAAAAATGTATGGATGAGATATATAATAAATAAATAAATAAATAATCATATAAATGAATGTAAAATAATTTTTAAAAATAAATAAATAAAATTCCACCTTATATAAGACGTAAATCATATTGGCTTATAGCTAAATCTTATTAGTAATCTTATGATTTTAGATAATATCATAGAGTATTTTGAGAATTAAAAAAAATTATATTGGTATCTTGTAAATTTTCAAATACTAATGCTAAGGTAATACTAATATTTGAGCGTTTGTAATACAGCATCCAAGATAAATGTGAATTAAAAAAATTGTTAAACATCAATTCACATTTGAAATGTGCATTTCAGCATTTGTAGGATATTAATAAGATTCTTTAAATTATCTAAAGTATCTTGTAATATTATATAGAATCACAAGATTATCACTAAATAATAAAAACCATAACCCTACGATTTATTTATTCAGGTGAATTTTTTCTTTACTTATTTTTAAATATCATTTATATGATTATATTTAAATTTATTATGCATTTGGGTCACACAAAATTTGTTATAAAATTACATGCATTTATTTATTTTATTTACTTAATTTAAAATAATATATATACTTTTAAATAAATATTAAAAATATAAGATGGATTAATTTATCACATAATATTCAATAGATTTTTGAAATATAATTTTACCAAACAATAAAAAACTTACATCAGTATATATTTAAAATATAAAATTTATTAAAATATTTTATCACTACATATTAAATATTAAAAATATAAAATGTATTCTCCAACACAACCAATAAGTTCAAGAGTACTTACTTATTCGTTCCCCAAAAAAAAAAAAAGAACTTTTTTGAAATATAATAATAGTTCATGCGATAGATTATGATGACATTCGTTCATTCCAATAACCGAGAACACTGTAAATCTATCTAGAAAATACGATAAAACCCAAAAATAATTAATAATGTGGTCAAAGTTTTTCTTTTTTTATCAACCATTGGATAATTGATAGTGTGGTCAAAAGGTGATCAGTTGGGTAATGATGTTACGTTGATTAGTTGTTTACCAGATCTCGAAGGATTTAGGTGGGCCCCGCGCCGGGATGTGCCGGCTGACGGAAGTCAATGATGATGTGGACAATAAATGGTAACTGCCCCACTGGAATACCCAACACTCCGCCAGTCCTCACGGTGGGATTGACTGTTCTCCCTGTGTCGGGATCCGCGGTTCTCGATGCCGAACGCCAAATAGTCCCCTTCTCTCTTGCTCGGACTCCGTCGCAGTCTTCCCCCTCGCCCCACCACCGCACTGGGTTTTCTCCGCGGGGCCCGATTTCTAGGGTTGCTGGACGTGTTCGAGTTTTCTACTTCCGTTTCGTCAGAAAAGGAGGCGCTTTGGACCCGGTCCAGTGGAACAATTCGAGGTGCTTGCTCTCCAGTCTGGTTCTCCGGCTCCAGCGGTGGATCCCCCGCGGGGTGGGAAACGTTTTATTCTGCTCCCGAAACCTTTTGGGTCTGGTCCGGAGTCCGCTTTGTCGAATAAAAGTCTCCGGATTCTTTGGTACGGCGAAAGCTTGGGTTTTTTCTTTTTCTTTACGGTATATTTCTGTGTCTTTGAGGTTATCACTGCAAAATTTGCTCGTTTCTGCTTTGAAGATTGGATTTTGTGGGGGGCCTGGTTTCTGTATTTCATCGGGTCTGTGATCAGAGCGACAAGCAAAAAGCTGCCGGCTCGATTGCTCAGCTTGGAGAAATGTCCGAAAATATGGATGAAAATAGCTGGCAGGAGATGCTGCGGAGGATATTGCCTCCAGGCACCCCCATCCCGGAGGCACCGGCCAACCTTGATTACTCTATTGCCATCGAGTATGATGGCCCTCCGGTGTCATACGAGCTTCCGAGGGTTGACCCTGTCGATTTGATTCCGACGGCTGAGCCTGTGCTTGGCTCTCATCGGTTGGTGAATGATGACCTTCCCCCGGTGGTTGATCCAATTACTTTGCCTGTCTCTCGAATTGCTCGCTGTGCTGACCCCCCACCGCGAAGCCAGCAGGTATCAGGAAGCTCCGAGTCTGTAGATTCAGTCTTGCAGAACGGAGAATTCTCCGATGACTCCCCCTCGGGGTCTCCAGTTTCTGCCCATAGCATGCCGAATGGGCAGCCTAGCCAACCAGTAAATGAGGGGAGGAGGGCTTCTGTTGTCACTTTTGAGGAGAAATCAGAAAGCAAGGAGATTTATGAAGATGTGACGGGTTCTCCTCAAAATGTTGCAGTTACCTGGAACGACAAGAGGAAAAGGGTGTGCTATAGATGTGGCAAGAGGAAGTGGGAGAGCAAAGAAGCTTGTCTGGTCTGTGATGCCAGGTATTGCAGCTACTGTGTGCTTAGAGCCATGGGATCAATGCCAGAGGGGCGCAAGTGTGTTAGTTGCATTGGCCAGCCAATTGATGAGTCAAAGCGTTCCAAATTAGGAAAGAGCTCGAGGATGCTGTCCCGGCTTCTCAATCCGCTGGAAGTCAGGCAAATCTTGAAAGCTGAAAAGGAATGCCCTGCAAATCAACTCCGCCCAGAGCAACTCATCGTAAATGGACTCCCACTTAAGCCAGAAGAGATGGCAGAGTTGCTCAGTTGTCAAATACCACCTCTAAAATTGAAGCCTGGAAGCTATTGGTATGACAAAGAGTCAGGCTTCTGGGGGAAGGCAAGAACCTTAAAAATATGTGCTTGTTGTGAACTGTCTTTTTTTTTGTTGAGATATGCTGATCTTTTGCCTATGCTTCTTCCTTTTGCAGGAGGGCGAGAAACCTGATAGGATCATCAGCTCTAACTTGAATTTCACCGGCAAGCTTCACGCTGAAGCAAGCAATGGGAATACTGAAGTTTATATCAATGGCAGGGAAATTACAAGAGTCGAACGAAGGGTGCTTAAGGTAGAAACTCGGTGCAGTCAGTAGCCACTTTTTGTTGCCGAGCAACCATTACTTAGTACCTACTTATATCCCCTTTCAGTGAATTTTCATTTAGGTTCATCCTTTATGAGTTTTTGGGTCTCATTAATCCATCCAACCTGGTGTCTCACATGAAAATATTATGATTCATTTAATGCAGATATGCTTCAGGTTGAGAACTGATATAAAGTCTACTTTCTTACATCATGTTAATAACTAGGCACAGAAGATTCAGAAGTTTGTTAATCTTCATTTCCATTATAGTTGATATTGTTTGCCCCTTCTTTCATCCGAGTTTCAAACCATCACCGTGTTTACTTACTACTTACGATTGTTTTTTATCAATGTCTCTCAATATGAGTCTTGCACATCATTGTGTATATCACTACTTGTTTGACCTGGTATGCAATGTACAATGAACTTGTTTTATGATATGTAGGTGCTATCCATTATGATTTATCGACTATGGGGTGCATGGTCCCTTATATGTTTATACTTCAATTTAGTATTCGAGAACGAATGATTTTGTGAAGTTTGCGCAGAGTTGTGCATTGGGGTATTACAATTAGCAGTCGTCGTCATCATTGTGGCATGCAAAGTTGTGCCTTGATCCTTGTTTTAGAAAATTGAAGATATGTAGCTTTCTATACTGAGAGAATAAGGGCAAATCAGCATTGTTTATGGCTGCACCAAGATTACCGTCCTTTTGTTCCTGGTTTATCTTCCTTTTATTATATATTTATTTGCTGTCCCAATAATTTTATGGAATATCCACTGAAAATAGCATCAAATAATACAGTTATGTAGCAATTTCGTGATCCCAGTTAGGCCAGTCATTGCCTGTTGGATCACACGATGTTCAATCATGTTCTTTTTACCCGTCTGAAACTAGTTATCCTGTCCCTATTTAGGGTATTTATGTTTGATATCTTTTGTTTCTTTTTCTTCTTTCAACAACTGTAGTTTTAGTTAAGTATTATCTTGCTTATATTACCGATTACTTACTGTAACTATGAGAACAAGGAAGTAGACAAACAAAATTGGACTGTGACATGTGAATTTTTTTTATTGGAATGTAAACTTTGATCTTTTAGTTTTCTGTATGCATCATTTGTTATTGATATTGCCAAAGTGATTTTCATCTCCAATCTGATTCTTCAATTGCTAACTTTTTAACATATGCCAATTTTGCAGTTTGCTAATGTGCAATGTCCACGTGATACACATTTCTGGGTATATGATGATGGTCGCTATGAGGAGGAAGGTCAAAATAATATCAGGGGAAATATCTGGGAATCGGTGTGAACAATAACTCAACATTCTCTTTTTTATATATCTGACTGAATTATGATTATAATCTGTCATAACTGATTGGGATTATAGTTGTTCTAATTTTTTACTTGCTACTTATGTTGTTGCTTGGCAGACATTGACAAGATTGGCATGTTCTTTATTTTCTTTACCTGTACCTCATTCAGTTCCAACTGGCTCTAGAAATGAGGCTCCCTATGTAGCCAGACCTGTACCTGATTACCTTGAGCAGAGAGTCCAAAAGCTTTTGCTACTTGGACCACAGGGATCTGGGACAAGCACCATCTTTAAACAGGTATGACAGCCGAATGTTGTAGTTGAACCTTAAAGGGGAACATGGTTAGTGATTGCATGGAGATCTTTTGATCTTGTACATAAGCTTTATGCAAATTGGACCTGAACAAAATTATTAGCAAACTACATAGGGGAATTCCAGCACCCAAATATTTATGCAGATCTTGCACTTTTCTAAATGGTATTGCAGTTTGGTGGTGTATGGTTTTTCATGTTACATCATTTTTTTTAGATTTATTAAAAGCTTAGCTATGTAAGGTGCTAAAGAACTTCTATGTCTTTCATATGTCAAATTTCAACTTTCTTCGTGGCTTACAATTTGTTTGTATGCATTGTTTTGTCATTTATACTACATCATTACTTTTCAACGATTATGAGATTTTTTCTAAATTAGGTTCTAAAGATGGCTTCATTCTTCCTGCCAAACTTTGCTATCGCTTTTATTTTAAAGCTACTAGTTCAAAAATTTTATCATTCTTTTTCAGTCTCCTTTTGTGACACAGAGCCGTCATTTTGCAAGCAGGGGTGCAATTTAGGCCACTTGTACAGCATGATCCTTGTGCATTTGTGTTCTCTTTGCTTCGAGGATTTGTACATAGTTAAGTTTACCTGTGAAGCTATAGAAATCATGAGAAAGGCACCCTTCAGCTTTGGACATAATTCAGCTCCTCCTTACTGCCCTTCTTTTATTTCCTTCACTGGTCCTCCTACACCAATAACTTCTTCTTTTATTACTTTTGTTGAACTATCAGTTGATTCATAGCAATATGTGCTGTTCTTGCATTGATCTCAAGTGATGCAACTATGTGAAGCACTCTAGGATATCTACCTGCATAAATAAATCACTTCAAAAAAATGTAATTAATCATGAATATATGAAACCTACAAGTTCCTCTGTTATGATTCATGTATGTTGCTAGTAATATAGAATCACATTTGTTTTGATTGGTCTAAGTGATAGTCTTTTCATGATCAAAGAAGAGATCCTTTTCAACAGTATGTGTTGCTTTCACTAATGGTTATAGGTCAGGATTCAGAGCAATTGTAATTTGCTGGAGTAGATAATAATGGGTGTTAGTATTTTTCTTAATAAGAGGTGACTATCATAGCTTAGGATTCAGGTCAACTGTAGTGAGCATATTTTATCTCTAGTAGATACTAGTGGATGTCAGTATATTACTTCAGAAGAGACAACTGTCACAAAGTTCTGTCACCTGACACATTTCTCAAGTCCATAATGAAGTTGATAACTTGATTCAGATTGCTTTGATTGTTTTTCTGATTTATTTGTGATCCATATAACTTTGCTTCCTTTTTATGCTATATATATGCAGCTTAGTCAAGATTTAACATTTGATGGCTCAATGTTTTGGCCAGGCAAATTTTTGTATGAAAATTAGTTTTCTTTTGATTCCTTTGTGTTCCATTTGGTTTTCTTTTGTATGACTACAACCGAATATTGTAGTTATATGAATGTGCAAGTGCGTGCATGTGTCATGAATTTGCCAGTTAGTCTAGACTTCCATTTGATGGCTCAATGTTTGAATAGGTGAAGTTTTTGTATGGAAATGAGTTTTCTCAAGAAGAATTGGAGAACATCAAGCTAATGATACAAAGCAATATGTACAAATATCTAAGTATTTTACTTGAAGAACGAGAGCGCTTTGAGGAGGAGGCCTTGGCTAGGTTGGAAAGGACAGGCTCACATGATCAAAGTTCCACTGAAGGTAATATGCATGTATATGTTTTACCATTCATTTTTGCAGCACTGTCTAACAGTTGCTTGACTTTGTTATGGTCCTTTTCTAAATTTATTCATAATATGTGCACCAGCTCTTCCCCGCCCCTTCCTTCCTGCCCTCCTGAAGCAAATCCCTTTGTTAAGTTTATCTAAGGAATAAATTTAGCTTAATTTAACTAGTTCTTAAATTCTAATCTCAACTGTGCATTTTAAGAATAATTTTGTTTCATTAATATCTTTACATTATTTGCTGTAGAAGACAGTTTCAATCACTAAGAGCATGATTTATCATCATTCAACCTACTAAATTATTGAATTGTATCACCAAAAATTCTTATTTCTTTCGCACCAAACACACCCTTAAGATTTAAAAAAGAGCAAATCTGATGCACAATCTCAGGTCCATGGAAAGTTAATGTATGTAACTTTATTGTTTCCGTGACTCAAGCTTCAATTACCCAAGTCTCAAACGATAACATTATTGTGATGCTGAGGCTACCCCCTACATCCGTAAGATTTCGTGAACATAATTGTTCCCTTTTTCACAATTTAATGACCATGGTCATAGCCACTATATTACATTACTTTTTAAAGAGTCCATTGCTTTACATTTCTTTACTGAGTAGCACATCTGTATTTACATTTATTGATACTAGCCTTTTGATTTGTCCCTTCCTTTACAGCAGAATACGGAGGGCATATCCTAACAGTAACTTTATCTTCCTACTTTTGGCATGTATTCCCATTGTGTTCACCATCCATCGAATGATTTCCATCAAGAAAACCCTGTGCACCTTGTGACATAGGCCACTTTCATGACTAAAATTATGTCAGACATTGTACCATTTTGGAAGCCTCATAAGTTGTAATGGAGGTGGCTACTCAAATTTATTTTTGTGTAGCTCGTCTTTTGGACTTTATCTTTTTCTCTAGATACTTATCTTTGTGGTAGAGAACAAATGGTTTTGCTCTTTGAATCCCATATAATGGTTACAAACAATTCATATTTCAGGTCAAGTTGAAAGTGAAACTAGTCAGCCGAATCAGTGTATTTACTCTATCAATGGAAAGTTGAAGCAGTTCTCTGACTGGCTTTTAGACATCGTAGCCATGGGGGACTTAGATGCTTTTTTTCCTGCTGCAACACGTGAGTATGCTCCATTGGTTGATGAGATGTGGAAAGAGCCTGCCATACAGGAAACATATAAGAGAAGAAACGAGCTTCACTATCTTCCAGATATTGCTGAATACTTTTTGAGCAAGGTGTTGGTTTATGACATTATTAAGTTGCTTTTTTATTCCAAAATGCATAGCATTTGATGTCAATTAAAGTGAAAAGTACCACATTTGTTCCGTGAATTCTGTTTTAAGGGATCAAATCGTTAATTTTAATAGACTATTCTTTAGCAGGTAAGGTTTAAATTCTCAATCTGATTTCAACACCTTGTAAGACCAATATGGCATCAGTATACCAGATGACACACTGATCTGTACCACTTCATATAACTGAAAAGAAAATAATACAAATAAATAATGATCGGCAAGGAGCTGTATGGATCAAGGACCGGTTAGTACCAATTAGTATGTACTAGTCCTATTTGTATTTGAATCCTTGTTAGCAGGAGTTAGAAAACAATGTTATTAATGCAGGTTAGAACAACTAATTATTGGTTTTGCATTCTTGTGGGTAAACCTCTTTTTTCAAATTTTTGATATCACTTTGTGCTTTATTTTAAGATTTGAAAGTGTTGAAGTAGGCATATCTCTGCTTTTATATGCTCACTCATTTTTTTAATACATGCTAGTCCAGTGAATATTGTGGGGTTGCAGAAATGAAATTGTGTTGAATATTCACTAGAAGCCTTCTCTTCACTTGCTTCTTTTATAAACATTGCTAAATGTTGTTGGTTAGTAGTGTTGCATCTGGGTGATCAGGTTCCAATCACCCCAGACCATGCATATGCTGGAGCTTCATGCACTGGGGCACCCTTTTAACTCTCTTGTAGCTGTAATATTTGGCTCAGATTTATATCTGTTTCCGAGGACATTTGGATCCTGTCTATGATAGTACTCATATTTAGTATAGCTTCCATGTTTCTTCTAAACCATTTTTTAAAACTAAAATCCATGTAAAATAAGAGATTTTTGATATTTCCTTCGATTCAATAGATTCCATGTTAGCTAAGATACTGGTATGTTTTGTTGGACTTCATGGAATAATGTATTCCCAATTGAACTAATTTATCTTCTTAGGATAATGGTATGATATCATGACAATGAGTAAATACTTGAAAGATCTTTATTTTCTCTAAATGAACTTATTTTCTTATGAGACTCATCCTTGGTTGAGAGAGTTTGAAACTGCAAGGTACAAATTTAGAATATATCAACTAGCTTAACTTGCAAATACCTTGGCTACTGATAGCAAGGTCCTGGAACTAAATCCTGCCTTTATTGCTTATCATTTGAAAAAAAAAAAACTTAATTTTCTTATTGGTTCATGCCTTCTTATTTGTTTATGCTTTTATAAGTTCACACCATAGACAATGTCATAGAATTGCATTAGATAGTAGGGTTTTTAATTTTTATATGATCCCCTACCTTATAGGTTTTTTATAACACCCCTTTAAATGCCAGCTCATCCCAATTGCTAGTGTAGGGAAAGAGAGGAGGGGTATAATAAATTTGTTAGGGTGGAGGGTTGCACTTAAGTTGCTTATTAATATTTCTTGTTGTACATAATTCATGATATTTCCCCATTTTAATCTTTCCTTCCTTCTTGTTATAGTGTATATATGTATATTAATATAACTTAAATATTTTAATATAACTTAATTAAAAATAGCTGAAATTTTTCTGAAACTATCCAGAACTTCCACTCTGGCTTCAATTGAAAAGAAACCTGAAAATTAGTCTTCAACCATCCTGTTAACCTAATAGAGTAGTAACACCAGATCAGGTTCACAGTCAAGATTACCAAAAAACAAACACCAGATCATGTTCACAGTTGAGATAACCAAAAAGCAAACACCAGCTCAAGTTTCACAGTTGAGAAAAAAAAAAGAAAGAAAAAACACATTCTTAATAAGAACAAGTAGATAACTAAAATCTGATCATAATCAAGCTCTGAAATGCTTGTACATGCTGATACTTCTATGAGAGTTGAATTTTTAAGATTGTTCATAAAGGCTCTTGTCATGGTTCTGTGAGATGTGATTTATTTTTGTCACTTTGAGGTGCTTGCCTGCTTGAACTGTCATGGTAAATGTTGCCGTGGAGTATGGATACAACTTTGAGGAAAAAGAAGTGTTCCATTGAGGTTGTATATTTTTATGGAAGCACATGATCTAAGTGTCATGCAGTGCTTCTAGCCATTTAATCTGTTAAACAAAATGAGTGTATGCTTTGGAGATAGCATGCGATAGAAAAGAGTGGTAGAAATAGAAATTTCTGTTCGTGTAATTTGTTTCCCTAGATATTGAAAATCTTGTGCTGCGAGTCAACAGATAGCCATGAAAAGGTAGAATTTAACTCCAAAATACAAAGTTTCAAATTCTCTGGTGTTAATATTTTAGTAATCTGGTCGTAATAGAATGTTTAACATTGTTTGAGATATGTTTATGTATGTCAAATATTTTCTTGCAGGCGATTGAGGTATCAAGCAATGAGTATGAGCCTTCAGAGAAAGATATACTGTATGCGGAAGGAGTAACTCAAGGGAATGGATTGGCCTTTATCGAGTTCTCACTTGATGACCACAGTCCAATGTCTGAACTCTATAATGATAATCCTGATGTTCACTCCCAACCACTTACCAAGTAATTTCTCTATTCTATCATCTATCCTTTCTTCTATTGTTATCAGCTATTACCTAACATGGATCAGTGTATTTGACCAAGCAATGGTTATAATCAGTAATTATCACAAAAAAGCTAAGTGTATACATAACTTAAGCATAATACAGCTAGAGACAAGTGAATCAAAGAATAAAAGATCTGATTCATATTCAAGAAAGATCTGTCTTTTAAGTTTTGGTAAAAGTTCCTATCACTCATATAATGCTGAAAATTCTGCTTATCTTCGGCCTCTCTCTCATCCGTTTGACTCTGTAGTTCTACATTTTCCTCTTGTGCTTGCCTGTGTTTCCTTATTGCAATTTCTTATATTTTCCTCATTGTTGCTCATCATTTCTTTGTCAGATACCAACTGATTAGAGTAAGTGCCGAGGGGATGAATGAAAGCTGCAAGTGGGTGGAAATGTTTGAAGATGTCCGCCTAGTAATCTTCTGTGTGGCACTCAGTGATTACGACCAACTGGCCGCCGCCGCTAATGACAGTAGTAAACCTCTTCAGAATAAGATGATCCAGAGCAAGGAGTTATTCGAGGCGACAGTCAGGTGTTTACTTCACATTCTCGATTTTTTTTTGGTATTAATTTCTGGAGATGTTGCCTGGAATTTGCTAGTGGAAGCTCAGTCCTATTGGTAAAAGAATTAAGATGATAAAATTTCTTTTGTGATTAGAAATATACAAAGTTTAAGTGTTAGATTAATGAAATTAATTTATCCTGGTTAGTTCAATAGTAAACCCATAACATAATTGTTGTTATCCATGATTTCATATATAATTGTTATTTCTAGTCATGTTGACTTGGGTTATTCTACCCAGGCAACCTTGCTTCCAAGACACCCCATTTGTGCTCGTGCTCAACAAGTATGACTTATTTGAAGAGAAGATAAACCGTGCGCCGTTGTCATCCTGTGAGTGGCTCAAGGAATTCCGCCCGGTGAGGACTCACCAGAGCAACCAGAGTCTGGCGCACCAGGCATACTATTACATTGCCATGAAGTTTAAGGACCTCTATGCCTCACTGACCAACCGGAAGTTGTTTGTTTGGCAAGCACGGGCTCGAGATCGTCCAACCGTGGATGAAGCCTTCAAGTATATGAGAGAGGTGCTTAAGTGGATGGACGAAAATGAGGAGAATTATTTTATGGAGGATTCATTTTATAGCACCACAGAGTTGAGCTCCTCACCATTTATCAGGCAGGCATGATAGATCTCAAGAGCCGTATAGCTCGAACTGCTGTGTATATTATCAGTCTTGCGGTCGTTTGATCTATCTGATGTATAATCTACTCAGAAATTCTCAGTTTCTGAAGTCTTGATCTATCTGATGTATAATCTACTCGGAAATTCTCAGTTTCTGAAGTCTCTTCTTTTTCTTTTACTTTGCCTTTCTGTGTACTACAAATCGAGATTTGGTTAATTGATATTGAATTGTAATAAATTGTTCTTTTCATGGTGAAACATCTGGAAATCCAGACTGTTGGTAACGAAGTTTTCGCACAATGGAAGCATGACGATAACAAATAGGCATGGAAGATGGTCTGTAATACTGAAGGCAGGTTGGGTGATGATCAAATAAAGAACACTGTGTTGTCTCTCTTCTCAGAGCCATTTAAAGCTTTTTATGATCCATCCAACAAATGCTGATCAGAATTTCCTGTAACTGCTCAATTAATTGGAAGTGGGGAACTAAGCAGCATGTGAAATCTTGTGATTTATTTTCTTTGCCGACCTGGATGAACTTGTTAACACAATTCAAGAAGATGCAAAAGGTGCCAGATTATTATGGTTCAATTTCATCACTACAACCATCAATCCTGCAAGATCTTGATTTGACAATGCCCATTGAAGGTTTAAATGTTTAATCATCACTAATCTGAAATTTTCACAGTTCTTGTCATTATGGTCCAGAAGTGGTACAAAATGAGGATATCAACAAGACTAATGAGTTCTGAAAACACTATTGAGAATCATTCAAGCAAGAACATATCTCCTGATGCTCATGCCAAGTCAATTTTCATTTCATCATCCGTTTAGTTGTACAAGATTTTGTGACTCTCAACCATAAAGAGAATCCATAATTTGACAAAAAAAGGTCAGTTTATCCATCAACTAATACTAATAATGCTATCGTGTTACGTTACGTGACCCCAACTCCTTCGACAATCTCATTTGACTTATATACAGCTTAACATGGCAGCAACAGTAATGCAAAACCATCAAAAAACAGTTCCCGTCTGCAGTGCAGCATGAGCTCTCCGTAAAGAGGAATTCTTTCTCAGAGAAATAAACTAGCTGACAGCCGGTTGCATACCGTCTCTCGGAGTAATCAACTGATATGTTTTCCTCCTACGAAGGCAAAAACTCGTGTTCTAAACAACTGTGCTAAATCTGTGGTCTCAGCCTCCATCTGTGACTTCATTGCATCATCATACTTCAAGAAACTTTTGCTTCTATGAGGTAACCTATTCACAACATCAACAGTCAAGCTGGCAATCGGGTTGCTGCTTGTGAGTGCTTCCATTGTAGCCTTGGAATATATAGGATGTGATGCTAATCGATTCAAGAGAATGAGTGCCTCTCTGAACAATGAGGTCCTGCAAAGAAATACAAATGATATCAATTTAAGGAGGTATGCATCAGAGTAAAAAATTGCAGACTGATGGCATCTTTGGACAGGAAAACATAAAACTGCTGTACACAAGAAAAAAATTGATGTCACATCTATTCTCTTGCATAATTCTTCCCGTGGAAACTAAATCTTTGTTTATCTATGCATCACGCACCAATATATAGGAGAAATTGAACATACTGGACCTAATTACTTGAACTGATATCAAACAAGTTGATTTGAAATATGGGCCAAAATAAAATATTAACACGACATTGCTAATTTTATTGCTTTTTTGGACAATATAACTAGGCAATATATCAGAATTTTTTTTGTCTCTAGTTGCCAAAACAATGGTTCTTGATATCGGTAACCTATATATCAGGATAATGTGATGTAAGACTATTTGTATCTAGATTGGTATCTTAAAACATTGAGACTTAGCCAACAAGGAGATGATAAAGATGACATACAAGCAACCCTGCTGAAAGACGTGTACGAACCGATTTACTGTTCAAAATGAATGAGCTACACTCTGTTGAACATTAAAAAAAGGGGATCCTTGAAAGTACTTTAGTTCCTTTCAAGTTTAAGTTCAAAATTAGGAAACCATTTAATTGATAGCATTCTTTCAAGAAAAATTGAGTACAGTACTAATGCACTAATTCAGTGCAGTGTTACTAGTTAAGCAAGACATGTTGAAAATTGAACTTTGTTACTTCATTAGCTGTTGCAACTGCTGCATCACCATTTTGGGTTACTATCAAAAGTAATAGCTATGACGACTTGCTCCTAACGAAATCTACTTCCTACTTCTAAGTTACCTGTCCTTGCAGAGAGTTCGAGCAAGGGCACAACCAGCAATCTCTACGTCCAACTCAGATGCCAAAACTTGTATAATTATCTGCAAGAAATTTACACCCCGAGGCCCTACTGACTTTAAAAGTATTTCAAAACCAGATTTCCCGCATGAAGCTACATAAGCTAACAGTATAATTGCTTGTTTATGAAGCTTGAGTTCCTGAAAAAAAAAATCCCTTTCTACATGAGATGAAAAAATAGATGGACCATAATGAAACAGAAAACTGCAGAAATAACTGAACTCCAATAAAAACAAACTATAACTTGGACATATAACACAGACATCAGAGGCAAAACTGCACAGAAATATATTTATATATTGTATCATCAATGAAAGTTATGGCAATGATGGCTAGGATCTTTACTGTTCCTGAATAAACATGAACACAAATGACTCAAATTGTTGGATTTGAAATGAGAGGAGTAACAAGTGAATCTAGTATTAATAAGTTCTCATGATCAAATATGATGTGTAATTTTAGTAACATGAAGGGGAAAAAAGTGAAAAAAAAAAGCGGCATTGAAGTAGATGGATAATTTTTTTGAAAAAATCCTTAAAAGCTTTGACCCATTATTTAATTGGAAAAGAGTGATGGTATAATTTATAAACTTTGATAATATTTGCTCAGTAACTATAATCAGTACCAACTCAGTCAAATATCAGGGATTTTTAATGACAATAATCCTAGCAGATTGATCAATATACCGCCTGAAGAAAGAGATGAGACAAGTACTCATTAGCAGATTGCACAACAGAATAGGACGAATTGTTAGCTATGTACGAATCATCAGTTTGCAAGCATCAATACATGTTTAACCACCTCATTCAAATTTGCAATGTCATCAGTGCACATTTTTATTTTCCTGAATTTCATGCAATTTTCCTTAGTAGCAATAAAGACACCATAATTTTAGGCAAAAGTCATGCATGGACACCTGGTGTGTTAAGTCTGGTGCATTAACCCTCATTGCAAACTAATCATTTGCTCACGGAGCAACAATTTCCAGAGTGAAAAAATGATAAGATTCTTTTCATTACTATAGAGGTGAAGGATATTATATTCCAATGCAGACCTTATATGATCAAAGGATAAAAAAATATGGTGTTAACTTTTAGAAGATAAAATCATAAGATGCAGGATGACTAAACTAAAGATTAATAGAGCTTATTTGATACAACTCTTCATAAGCAACATGATATGCTAGGAATAACAAAATTGATTTTAACATTAAAAGAAGTAACACCAGAATTTTCACTGATTTGTGCCCTAGTTAGAGAAATACAAAGCAAAATCTGTTAGCTCACCAGATCACCAGTTCCAGCAGGTGATAAACATTTCGACAAGCCCTCAAGAATCAAGTTCACTGCATCTTCTAGTGCAACACTATGAACAACTGTTTCTGCATGCTCATCATTCTCTTTACCTCCATTAGAAAACAGTAACAGCATCTTCGGACCTACAATTTAAAGAGATGATTATCAGATCTGAATGAGAATAAAATTTCTTTAGCAAGAAAAAATAGATTGAAAAATTAATGTCATTTGAATGACTTGAGTTCGTACTCTGTTGCAAAAACATCAAAGACACTGTGGTATATTTCCACAAACACCTTACAGGATTTACAGCCCATTGTTGTGGAACCAAGGATTCAAATACTGACGCATCCCACATTTAACAGTATGTTGTCTTAGTATAGTTCATCAGTATACAAAATATGGTATATAAGTTTTGAAGTGCCAGTATGGCAAGATTAGTTATGCTATTTGCAGGTAGGTTGAACCTGTATGCATGGTTGCTACAGTTGATACAGATGAGAATACCAATTGATGGATGACAACATTAAACATCTGGGGCCTTGTCATGTATGATTTTACTAGGTGTGCCACTAAGCTTCATGTGTGGTACATGAGGATACAATTAGTTATTAGTTACTTTGGATCATAATACCAAGTGAACCTTAGTTAAGTTGCTGATTACATAAGATG
Organism: Musa itinerans; assembly: GCA_001649415.1. Classification (NCBI taxonomy): domain Eukaryota; kingdom Viridiplantae; phylum Streptophyta; class Magnoliopsida; order Zingiberales; family Musaceae; genus Musa; species Musa itinerans. The sequence goes on along the minus strand of LVTN01000265.1, from coordinate 61,608 downwards.
AGGTTTGCATAACGTTCATACAGTTGTTTCAGTTTCTTTCCTCACATTACTGAGAAAACATTGGAATATCTAGATTTAGTGCACAATGGAAAAGAGATTATTGATCAACATCTTCATAAAAAACAAAACTAAGAATTTGTTCAAGGGATCAACAAGAAGGTTGGATATCTTAGAAAGACTGGGACACAAGTATTTATAATTTAATCAATAGAGTTCATCCTTTTACATAAGCAGATAAAGATACGCAATGCTGACAATATATCTAAGATGAGGACTTACAGTTCAGGAGCAAGAACAATAGATGAAGAGCATGCTTTTGTACATGTGGGCCAGCTTCCTTTTGAAGAAACTTAGGTAGAACTTCCAACAACGACATCAGCCCAAACCTGCATGTACCAAAAGTGGCAGCATAGTTCCAATGATACTGGAGGTGAATAACTAAATAAAACAGAAGGGGAAATGACTCATACTGATTGAATGTTAAGTACAACTTACTTATCCCTCTCTGTACTTGGGTTACTTTCCATCACAATAAGAATCATCACACCTAAGGCTTCAATTCGGACATCCTCTTTCATATTCTTCATGGCTACTAGCTGCATACATTTAAAAATTGAAACCAAACTTTCTGAAGAAAGAAACTTAATGTCACAGTCACTTCCCTCTTTGTCCATGCACAGATTTTCCAAATCAAAAGAACTTATATCTGCCATTGGTAACCCTGAATTTTCATTCTCGCCATATGTTCTTTTATGATGAATGTCCATGATCTGATACCAGTCTTGATGTCTCAGACCTCTATGCATATTGTCATTCAAAGGTTGGCCAACGAGAATGTTATTCCTGAGCAGGGTACACTGGAAAAAATCAAATTTGAAGTCCATAAGCACACAAATATGCAAGTACTGTCAGATGAAATGAAATTAAATAACCTAAGATTTGTAACTTATACCAACATTCAAAAGAGAATAGGTGCTTTAGAACAGCATGACCTGATCCAAGGACCATATATGGCAAGTGCAAACCTATACAAGCCTATAAACCTCCCATTCTAGTCGCAAGGTTAAATAGATGACTGCTAACTTTTATCTGTAACATCAAAATGTCTAAAGGGTCCACCTATGAAGAAATACATTTAAACTCATATAACATTGTACATGGACCCTCCCCAGGTCCTACATCAGGGGAAGCCCCGAGGACTGGATAGACCATTTTGTAGCTTGAATTCTTCTCTGTTATTAGATATGTTCCTTGTTCTATTATTATACATATTCCCTGGCCATAAATTTTTATGTTATCAAGAATACGTGCTCCAAAGCATTGAAGCCCATGATGAAGAGGTGAATGCAAATTTTTGAGGATTCATGCTGTCTGACTAGTTTTTGTCATGTCTTTGTTGAGGAAAAATGTAGTAAACTAAGGTTTTTTTTCACCATTTACAAGAAGAAAAAAAACACCCTTTGAACATTCAGAGACTACTCCAATTCAACTATAGTAGCATCCTGGAATGTATAAATGAATCACAGTGTACCACTGTCTTATGCTTCTCTGACGAGAGAAATCATCATCTAGAAAAAGACTCCAGAATTGTGAATGCACTAGGTACATAGAAATATATAAGACCATATTAAGAAAAAACAATGCTAAAAGCAGTTGAAGATGAAAATTGATGCTTATATTTTAAGGAACAAATGTTGGGCTCTATAAAATGCCGGAAAGGTTTGCTATAAACAATGTAAGATCCTAATGGGCACTGGACATTCATAGGTCACCCACAGAAGTCCATGATTAATGCATGAGAATCCATTGTTTATTTTTACCAGCAAAAACTAGATAACACACTTCAGGATCAAAGTTCTTCAATTTTAGATGATTTTCATCTTTATATAATATTCAAAAATGGAAAGGAAGATGATAAATATTTAGATAATATTGGCTCAAAAAAGATTTTTTCATGAATTTCTGCACGTCAGTGTAAAATCAATGATCTAATGATCAAGTTTGCTCAAGCAGCAATTGTACCTTTTGATGGACCTTTTCTCGTAACTCAACAAGTGTTGCAAGAAAATATGCAATATACGTAAAGATCTATGAACAACAACAACCTGCAAAAAAGAAAAATCTATGTATTATAAGGCAGGACAATTATACAGTTCTGGTGGAGCAACAAACAAGAAGAATTTTGCAGTTTGTTAGACAAGAGAACTTCAATTGTATTTTATGGATGCTAGTCAGCATTCAACAATAAAGACCAATGGAAGCTAGTGGCATCTCAGTAAAACCATTTAAGTAATTTTCAAAATCCATTGACAGCAATTCATGGTATATTTAAAAAGTGATCTAAGTACATCCACATGCAAGCACCTAGGAAAATAATCCTATAAGCAAAAACAAGATCCCATTAAGTCATTCCTTCCAAGAACATTACCACTTTGACTATGACAAAATGTTTCCAATTAATTTGTCACTTGGTTAAGTGTGTTAAAAACTGTTGTATGGAAAGATGGGTATGGTTCACATAACACTCAAGGAAGAGCATGTTAGATTCAAACATTTCAAAACATTCCCTGCCTTTTTTTTCAGACTGTAAACAGATTAGGCCCACATTCTTTATGGCAGGACTCATTGAAGATGCGTAACATCGATGCAACCTATGAAACTTGCACTAAAAAGGGGGCTCAGTGCACTCCCACCAATTCTAATCTATTTACAAGTTTTGTTATGCTCTACCAAAGTCACACTTCCAGTATTTCAGCTTTAAACTGGAGGGACATTTAGGAATCAGTGCCTCCTTTAAGACATACAGGTCAATAGATAAAAAATGGTAGATAAACATCAGAATTATCTAATAAGGGGCCATTTCCTATAAGAAATCCACCATCAGGAATATGCATTATCTATCCAAATGCAAGTTTCAGTATCACCACCAAAAAAAGTTCGCTTTATGGATCATTTCCGGTGATTTAGCTCTGGCGAGAGCTATAAAACTCTCATGGTCTAACATCATTCTATTTCTTCTACATTATTTATAAACAAGTATTCTATAGTCATCTCATGATTTATTGATGACTCCATGTCTTGGTTTCTTTGTATAGCACATATTGTTGAATGCTTCTAGCCAACTAAAATGACTTCTGCTAAGTGTACTAGCAAGAGAAACAAAATCTTCTCATCAAGCCAAGCAGAAAAGCCTTTATCCAGAATTGATTGTTGCTGCTTGGCCAACCTCACAGATATAATGTGAAACCCTAAAATAATAGCCTTTCTTGGAAAGAGAAAACATGAGAAGGAACTCAAGAAGGTAATCTAATAAATAATTGAATGAACATAGAAACATTCTGGAACTTGTCAGGATGCAATAAGTATAATCTCCTTGCTCAAATAACTAGTGAATTATGATACAAGATCACAATAAATGAATTATAGGATTCAGAGTTTGTTCCTTTGGTTCTATAACTCATCTATGCCTTGAAATGAGTTGCTCCCCACAGCAAAATTTGCCCCTACATTTCTTTTCTCACATCCAGGAGAAGTTTACTGGTGTTCGTCCTTTGTTCAAATGTTAACAACAAGGATTGTTCTTTTGACCTGCAACCTTTAAGTTGTTGCAATCCATCTCACGCTTATAACACTTGTTTAAGAGACTCTATGTCATGTTGACAACTGTTAGCAATAATTAAAGGTTTGTAACAATTTATCTCACATGCAAAGGTTTGTAATAATTAAAGATAAATCCACAAATTGCATATGGAAGTTCGATAGTCAATTTATCTCACTCACATTTTCAAGAGTGCATAATTCAAGTAAGGCTTCAAGCAAATCATGTAATTGTGATACCCCATTATGCATCTGCAAGTACCAAAAGAACAAAATTATTCTGGCAAATTATAAATCATGCAAGCAATTCTTTAGAAATAATGATTGTTTCAAACACATTTTGCTAATATGAGAGATAATAAGTTTCAAATCCAATGTATACTCCAATATCCAAATTAAAACATCACATAAGAGAGTCAAGAGAAACATGTGAATCTGTCATATCGAAGTGCTTGGGCGAACCACAGGAACTTTTTTTCCTGGTTAGGCCAAAAAACAAAATCTGAATGAGCTGCATACAGGTCACTCTAACTCGGCACTACCAGCAGCCACTGATCAATGTGCACAACAACACAACAACAAGCAATGGTGAATAGTTTGTGCAATCAGCACATAGTACATGCCAACATAAAATAGCTCTGGAGGTTCTAGCACTCTCCGGGGACACATCATTCACTCACCTCCACCCTCACAGGGAACATTCTATGCCACCAAACACTCAACCTCCTCCACTCTTTCCATGTCCACAACTTTCTTGCACCTTATGAGCTATAATACTTTAAAAAAGCATATTATTCAAATGGCTATGTGTTAGATAGCAATGTTAACAAATTCTTCTGCCACAGTTGCAGGATAAAACAAATTCTGCTACCTACTGGATATTCTTGTTAATTACTCTTGAAGATAATCTCACTTCTAATACCATCAGGTGAAGCATCTGATATGGTTAATAGATCTCAATGTCATAGTACTGCTTGATTACTCTTAAGTTATTATTTTCTCAATATGATGGTACACACTTAAATTTTTAGCTTTTAGAATACTCATATAGTCTATTCCAATATTATAAAAGAGGATCTAGCAATATTTGTAACAGGATCACAGACCTGTTCATTGTCTGTCCATAAGTTTGTATCTTTTAGTTCAAGATTTTTCATAAATGTATATCTGTAGCAAATTGTATCCCTATTGCAAGTCCATACTTAATTAACACAAAGTATGTAACAGAACGTCATGGAAGCAGATAGATAATTAAGTTTTATAAGGAGCTTCCCTAGCAGGTTTGTACCCAGTAATAGAAGTTTCAGGCTACAAAGATCCCTATTCATGCTCTACAACCTACATGAGATAAGCTCTTCAGCTATCAGGTTGCCTGTCTCGAGCCCATCTAGCCAAGAAATATATCAACCAGTCTTGTGTTAGATGAGGTATTAAAAATAAGACATGAATCAGCAGTTGGACCATAACTGGTTAAGTATAAAAGCTCATAGTTACAAATTATAATTTTAGGATGGCAAACCTGGTTGACACTCAATGGCAGTCAATGTCACGTTTCCTGAACCTAGATCTGACCCTATTTAAACTGATATGATGGTTCCATTCTTCAGGACCAGCTGGGACAATTTTGACCTGGAGATTAAGTCATGTTTTAATTCAAGCATATATTCCCTTATCAGTGAAGATTAACTAGACACTATTCAAACCATATGCTTTCTCCTGAATAAATAAATGTAAAGCTCACCAACCTATCCAACCCCTTAAATAGATCAGGTCCAGCCATCGAACTCAAAATATCTTGACCCAGTGACAATTGGGCCAAGTTGGTGAACCCTGCCTACCCCAGATTGCTCCAACGAAACTTGGTTATGGTCATAGAGTTTATATCTTTGTATTGTGATTAAATGTTATATGTTTTCCACTATCATATTAAATGCAAAAGCAAGTCACAAAATGATTATACTCCGAATCAGCATAATTAAGATGCTAGATCAAATACAAAATTATGGTGCTTTAGGAATGCTGCTGTACCTTTGTAAGTATTGCATAGAGACGTGACACTTTAGAAGCATCAACTGATAGTTCTGATTGTGCATCATCATGCAAAGTCATGTGATGAGAAAAGTTTTTATCTGCATGACAATCCAGATCTGTGTGGGATGTCATACTCATGCACCTGAAAAGCACACAAAAATCCGCTGTGCAAGAGACAAGCAACCTTGAAATCATAATCTTCCCTGTCATTATGCTATTTGGAAAATCCCAGATATTAAGCAGCTTGCTTGAAATGTGATACTCAGTCAAATCCTCCAGCGAAGAATGGCCCCAGTCCTGACAAATTTCTGTTTGTGTTCCTACAGTTCTACACCCTTTTGACTGTGCAGCCTTCTTAGGAAAGCAACTCTTCTGTATTAACATTGAAGCCAAAACATAATTTTGTTAGAAATCAAGTAGCAAGAATTTCCTCAAAAGCATGGGAAATAAATAGCAAAAAAAAAAGGAAAAGGACTGTCAGTACCTGAATATTGACACCAGTGCAGGTAATCGAACCTAATAAAATGAAAATTGACAAGCAAATTCATCAGGAGGACAGAAGACATGTAACTGCAGATATTTCTAATGTTGAAAAAAGTGGAAGTAATTTGACTCTTACTATTATCAACCAAACCATGGTACTCAGCTAATCCAGTAGTTTGAACATGTTCTACTTTATGTTCATTGCATTCAAACATATGTGGCTCCAAAGAGAGTGATGATGAAGGTCCATTTTCTCCTTTGGTTTTGCTATACACAAAATCTGATGTCCCCTCCAAAGCCTGTGATGTGTGCCAAGTACAGTTATCTTCATTAACAGGATGATGACAAGCCTGGTCAATGAAAGTTCCAGCATTTTGAAAATCCAAGTTACAGTGGTCTCTGCAAAATACAATAACATTGATTTCGATTGTGGTTTGCAAAAGGATAATAATAATGATGACAACTTAGTAACAATAAACACTAATATAAATCATAGTCAAAGCTATGTTGAAGGGCCATAGGGACGAAGGCACAGGCTCATATCTATACTGTCCCATCTGATGCATGTCAAGATTGAATACAGGAAATACAATGAAGCAAGAATTAAGATATTTTATTACAATTCTAAGCTCTCTTTAAGGAAATAGACATATTGAGCATGGACCGCCATTTTGTTTGGACCAGGACCAAACAGCCAGCATTTACTGGTCTGGGCGTGGTATGTTTCAGGTGGTCCTCTCCGACCCATTAACAAAAATGATAATATTTAATTATGACTCTTTAGGGCTCGCATTCACGAGCCCTCTTCACACGTTTTGCCTCCTATTGTTGCCCAACGCCAAAGGGTACGCTTCGTCCTCTTCCTCTTCCTCCACCGCCTCCTCTCCTTCTTCCTCTACCTCTTCCTTCAACACCTCCTCTTCTTTCTTTATCTTCCTCGTTCCTCTTCTTCTTCCTCTTTCCTCCTTCCTCCTCTTCCTCTCCTCCTCTTCTCCTTCTTTCTCTTTGAGTCACCAATACATACCAATGTACCATGTGGTACTGACCGGTACATACCGGCCACGGGTCAGTACGAAACAGGTGGTACATACCAATTCAAGCGTCAATCAATACGCAGAACACCCCTGTTTAAAGCAGTGTGGTCCGGTCATATAAATAGGAAACTTTCCTAACCTAATCATTTCTCATGCACACTGCATGTTGCAACCTCTGCTTCTCAATGCGACCTCCGCTTCCCATGCACGCCGGGACCTCGTCGCACACCACCACCATGCATCATCTTTGGCCTAATTGCTTCTCATGGGTATGCCTCTTCCACTTCCCATACATGCCGAGAACTCTCGTCACACCATCTCCATGCAATGCCTTTGCCCAAATCGCTTCTCACACAAATGCCTCTTCTCCTCTGCCACTTCCTCCTTTCCCCTCTTCCTCCACGGCCCCGCTTCTCATAGGTACGCCTCTTCTCCTCTTCCTCTTCCTCCTACTTCTTCCACCTCCTCTTCCTTCTTTCTTACTCCTTCCTCCTCTTCCTACACTGCCCCTTCCTCTTCTTCTTTTTCTTACTTTCTGAAACACCGGTATGTATCGGTGTACCAACACATGGTACACTAGTATTGACCAGTAAGTACTGATTCGACCAGATCACTGAAATGAGTCTAATACTCGAAACAGCGATCCTTGGTACCAAGGACAGTGAGGTTTACAGCATACAAGAAGTGAAATCTATCACTTCATTTCTGATCTATCTACTTGCCCCAAAGACAAGTTCTTTTAGATATGAAATCAATGCCAAAGAACCCTCCTCAAATGTGTTAACTCAAGCATATCTGACCCGATATGTCAAGTAATTTCTCAATCGCTCATAGTAAATGTTGATACTGTTTCCATGTCATGTCACATATTCTAGTTTATGAGCATTACCATCTAAACTAATCTTACTTGTTTCAAAGATCCCATCTAAGGCTCATTTTTGCTTTCTTATACATGATAATATGATTTATAATAAACAAGATAGTTCTGCTCTCCGATTATGCCTTTACAAAGGTGTCATGTTTGCATCAGTAAGCTACATATCTTAACATTCTAAAATGGTTTGGAGTTAAAAGATAGCCTTACAGTGTCACTATGATTTTCAGAAGTAGAAATCTCAAAAGTCTGAGTTGTACCAGAGTTGCTTTGAAATGAACGAGTTGGTGGCATTTTATTCTATAGATAATACAACAAGATGTTACGTTATCCTTAATACTACCATATAAATGGTTTGGATAATATTAAATAATACGCAAATTACATAAAGACAATACAAGAAGACAGTAACGCAGCAGTTCCTGGGCGACAGACTAACCATAGTGTTAGCAGACTAATATTATTATCAATGTCTTATAAATATAAGCAAAGGTGCCGTGAACTCCATCTGTGGTTATTTATCAAATTACATGTTTTCCTGATGTACTCAAATTAAAAACTTTATTTCAAGTTTTCAACCATTAATTATGTGTATTTATTGACAGCTTTAAATGATTCTTCCAAGAAACTTGCCAATATACACAATTCTCTAAAACAACATTCAATTAAAAAATCACTACTAAAATATTTAGAGTAGTAGGTGCATACAACTTGATAATTGATATAGTTTTTAGTGCATGACACAACCTAGAAAGTTGATACATGTAACATAAAGGCCAAGGCACAAGAAAATGCATAATTACATGTATCATGGCTGCTTCATCTGAGTGCACAACAGTGAAGTTCTTACAGCTTCTTCTGTTTTGAAACTTGATGTCTAGACAATTAAGTCTCAGTGACTATTTTTTGTTATCGCTTAACACCAACAGCATTTTGACCTTCAACACTTTTTCATTGTAAAACAGATATAGAAAATGAAATTTCAAGCTCATAAATGAAACATGGATACCAACAGAAGATGCCCACATCATATGTACAAGTACATCAATAACTCTAGAAATTTGTCAAATGTATATAATGTTATACGCAAAAGCTTGCACCATTAAAGCACTGAAGGATATGACGCTGTAATTTATTGAACATATCAAGTAATTAATTACGAAGTATCCCTGATTCTTTAAAGCAAAAATTATTTGTAACATAATAATGTTTTAAAATGAATTGAAGGCAGCACAAATTTACAATCAAAGAGATTAGAAATAGATTTCATTAAGCATCATTGGATGATCAAAGCAAACAGCATATAACATATCTAAAATCAAAATCTATTTAGTAAGTGTAGTCCATTATCAAAAGACCAAAATTTAAGAAAATAAATTCCTCTATTGAAGTATCTATCAAGCATCACCCAAGTACCGAATAGGTATATAAATTAATCAAAACCATTAAAATAATTGGACACTTCAATAAAGTGTCAAGCATGTATCAAAAAAATCCAAAAAGTACCAGTACCAGAAACATTTCAATATCATGCAAGAATACTAAAGTATCCTTGTAACCTTGAAGCACACATTCAAGAGATCAGATGGCTAAAGGCAGGTTTTCAACAGGTTGATGAGGACCAATAACATACGCCATCAGCAAGACATCAACAGTTAAGGCAGTTGATTGGTATGAAATTGTACCGACTGAATAAGAAGTCATTTTGCTCCAGATCTCTTTGAATTCATATGTCAAGGAATTCTCACGGTTTCCCAGCTAGTACAATAGTTGACCAAGAAATGAAAATTGAATAGTGATCCTACTTGAATAGCATAACCACATCTAGCTAGGAGAAATAACCATGTCATGAGATGCAATTTACCAGTAATATAGCATTCTTATTGTAATACCTTATCTAGGTGACTTAAATAACAAAAGAGATTCAGGAAACAGAAAAGGATTAAGTGGAGGGAAAGCAGATACACTAACAATTTCCCCCTTTTCAAATTGTAGATCTCAGCTTCTTTAGCTTCCATCTCTGAAAAGACCAATTTAAGTTGCTCATCTTTCTTGGTCTTTTCCTTTTTTAGTTCCGTGCATTCACGTTCCTGTACATATATACCATTTGGGATTAATGATAAAAGGTGAGATCAATATATGTGGATATGAGTTTATAACTCAAAACAAAATAGTTGACTAATATAGCATTAAATATAAGACATTGTTTAATTAAAGATGTATCATTACATTCCATACATAAAAGACAACAACATAATCTCTCACCAAGCTAAGGAAGTGCCTATACAACCCTCAGCAAGGTGATAGTGTTAATGCAACACAAGGCATGAACATACCATACCTTTAAAAAAGCAACTCTTGATCGACCATGAAATAATCATGTGCCCATGCATTGCCATGTGATTGGCACAATCACAAACATCACACACTGCAACAGATGACATGATCACCCAATGCCATATACCACCATCCACAACAAAACAAAACCCTTAAGTTGACAAGTAATAGACAAGCACAATTTTTTCTTGCAAATAGCCCAATTTTCACATACATTTGTTGCTACAAATTCTTGAACACAAAAATGCAAAAGCTATACAGGTAATGGCTCATGAACATGTGATTGAGAAATTAAAAAAAAAGTAACACAAAATAAAATAATTCATTGCTTAGGAAAATCAATGCCATTGTGGACTTGGAGGACGTTGAGGGTTGAGGCATGCCTTACCAATTAGTCAACCAAATGCATATAATAGGTTACAGTTCTTCCAATATCAATATCGCAATATGCAGGGAATGATTTTGCAGTTGCACTAAGAATGCAGAGGATAACCTCCAATATCATTCCATCAACTGGTCCTGGGGAGTCCAGTATGAGAGCAACAGAAGAGTCTTTGGCAACTTTTAGCACTATACACATTAAAACTGAGGCAGCAATGAAGAAACAGTAACAGAAGTTCCTCAAATACTAAAACCTAATTCAACAAGTAACTTCCTTTTACAAGTTTTAGGTATATTTTCTAGTCCTCACCCTCTAAGAAATTTTGAAAGACACCCCCTTTGCTCACAAAAGGAAGAAAGTGAATGTGTCTATTGTCTCATTTGTTATTTTAATAGAAAATAACGCATATGAACTATTCAAAAAAAGACATTTTCTCTTTAGTAATTGTATCACTAAAAAAATAAAGAAAAATAAAACAAATTTTAAATTTGTGAACAATTAGAAGTAACTTGAATGAGGATATAACATGGAGGACACAAATAAAATGATTTGAACATGTGCAAAAGAAACCGCAAAATGAGCCAACTAACAAAATGAGTCATTTCAGAAGAGGGTGAGCACATAAAGACCTGATAAACTTTATCAAACACAATATAAATGGATTTGCTGACTCCTAGTTTGACTACAAGTCTAAAACTACTATGTTCAACAAAGCTGAACAGCAATGCTACTATCTAAATAGTATATAATGCATTGAAAAATGTATAAGGTCCCAAGTGATTGATCACCAATGGTTATTAAACAAATTTTCAGTATGTGGAATACAAAGGTTTAGAAATGTACCAAGTGTTTGAGATGCTAGTTATTTCAGAAGAGGGTGAGCAGATAATGACCTGATAAAACTTTATCAAACACAATACAAATGGATTTGCTGACTCTTAGTTTGACTAAAACTACTATGTACAACAAAGTGGAATAGCAATGCTACCATCTAAATAGCATATAATGCATTAAAAAATGTATAAGGTCCCAAGTGATTGATCACTAATGGTCATGAAACAAATTTCAGTATGAGGAATACAAAGGTTTAGAAATGTACCAAGTGTTTGAGATTCTTGGAGACACGGCCTAACTCCCTCTGAGATGTGCATATAGGATAAGTCAGATCCTCTTCAGAATAACAACAAAATTCAAACGCATTTACGAAAAAAGGACACCAATTTCTAGCAGCACTTCATTTTTTATAGTGTGCAAGAATAAAAATAAGTAAAAAAATAAACAAGGCAGATTCCTAAGCATGTACAACTGTGTCAATGAAAAGGCAAGTTCTTCTAGAAAAAAGATGGGTATAATTATGTCAAGCCCTAATAGACAGTTTTGGCCTACATTCCAAAAGAATATTCACTTCAAATCCAAAACAGGAAGAGTATAGACAAACACGCAACTCATTGCTCATTTAAGAAAAAGATAAGTAGTTATGAGAAAAAATACTTTGATACTCGTTCAAGTGTTTCGAAAAGAACATACTTGTGACCATGTGGATTCAATTACCACAGAGTAATTAACTCAGAAATATTTATTTTTTTGGTTTTCATATTCTTAATATGAGTCAAATGATGCAGAAAATCATGATACCTCCATTTTGGAGACTCAGCCCTGCGTTCAGGCGTCTGTCTCTTGTCCATTAAATTGTCAATTGCGCATTAGACGACGGAAAAAAAATGGAGACCGGAGTGAGGTTGGTATGCCAAGGCAAATTCAGGAGGAAAAGAACCGTTTGAATACAAGAAAATGGAGACTGAAGTGAGGGAGAGGAGGGATAAGGTGTTTTAAGGCATATTCGGATGCTATCATTTCATTCCATCAGATCCCGAAGCCAACAAAATTGAACTTTGCCACAAAACTAAACTCGTCGCAGAAAAACACCAACTGTTTCCAATAAACCCTAACATTACGGAGAAAAGTAGCAAGAACCCTTCAATCTTGAGACGTCAACCAAAAATGAAAGCTAACCTTTAATCTCTCTACTTCCCTGTCCCTCTCGGTTATGCCCCCGCCGCTGAACCGATCACCCCGTGAAACCCAAGGTTCCAAGATCTCGCAATCCATCTCCGAGTTAGGTTTCTCCACATGTCTCTGGGAGAGCTCCCGTGGGGGTGAGAAGCTAAGGCCTCGGCCGCGAGCGTCGAAAGCCAGACCCCTTGCGCCGAGACCAAAAGAAGGTATGGGAGCAAAGGAGTCCGGCTCCGGCTCCCGCTCCGAATGCAATTGGACGCGACAGTATGGGGGTTCGATCGCATCACGGTGTGGGCGAGAGGATGAATTAAGGTCGGCGTAGGAAGAAGGGCGAAGGATTGTTGGCTCTGGTGGGTCGGAAGGGAGGTTTCTTGACGATAGAGCTTCGAGCTCAATGCGAATCGCTTCGTCGAGGAAGTTCTCATCCCATTCGTCGATTCCCTCGAAGCTCATCACTGAGAGAGAGAGAGAGGGAGAGAGAGAGGGCAGCGCCGAAAGGGTGGTGAAGGGCGGCGACGGAGCCGGTCCGGGGAAAGAACCAAGGTATCATTATGTGTTGATGTCACGTGATTTGCACGTGATTATGAACCGCCGTGGGAAAGAAGGCCCACGTGGCGTTCTTTCCGAGTTCAAATCCTCCATCCGTCGAGATCCATTGATCTGCAAAAACACGAATCTTGAAGGTTTGAGAATAGCTTATTAAAAATTATGATGAATATATTTTAGATTTTGTAGGAATGTTTTTAAGGCTTTATATAGAAGGATAAATTAAAAAGCTACCGTTATTAGAATCATTAATGTCATTGCTCGCTTACTAGTCTTAAATGTGAACTATAAATAAATATATCTAAAATTTTAGGTATATTTAAAACTTCTTTAATAGACAGATGAATAAAGAAAAAAAAATATTGAGTATACGCTTTAATTACTTCGAAATTTGATCCAACATTATGTCGAGATACTGTTTGCGGACATTATTTAAAGTGCTAACTACACGAAAAGTATGCTTTCGGCTTCCTTCTGTGGCCTGCTAACACTGGATTCGTCGGTGGAAAGATGATGTAGATTATAATACTTGACGTCGCAAAGTTTGCTTGTGATGTGGTGGCACTTCAGCCCATGGATTCATTTCGGGGCGTTCAATAAAGCGTTACCGGGTGCCGTTTTGGTGGCATCTCGGCATGGCTTCATCTGGGCCGGCGTCGTCCCACGAAGCCCGCTCGAAGCACAGCCGACAAGTCCAGGTGGGTTTGGTGTACACCGACATGGTATCCGCGGCAGCCTCTAGGTTTGGGCAGATGGCGTGCCTCCCATCGATTCAGAGAGCTCGAGCACCGCTTTGATCATCAACGTGGACATGGAGCTTGACGATGTTTTGACTCGCCGCCACTGAATCAACGCTCGTGTCCGATACAGTGGGCAGGTCCGATCACTGCTATATAATGATGACAGCCATGAGAGAGAGAGGCACAGCTTGTGTACTATCCCGTTCTCTTCTTCGCAAACATGTCGGTTTGCTCGCTATACCCAGCACTTCGCGTCACTACGCCGTGGTCTTGCTCGGAGAGCCACCTCGGCTCGTGCCGGAAGCAGCTCATGTTCTGCGTCAGCCGGAGGAAGGCAAGAAGAAGAGCTTGGACCGGGGTGTCGTGCTCGGCTGAGACCAGGACGGTGGTGATCGGGCTGGCGGCAGACTCCGGCTGCGGCAAAAGCACCTTCATGAGGAGGCTGACCAGTGTCCTCGGGGGGGTGGCGGAGTCACCGAGGGGGTGCAACGCCTACTCCAACACACTTGTCGGTGACGCCACCACCGTGATATGCCTCGACGACTACCACGCCTTGGACAGGGAAGGGAGGAAGGAGAAAGGTGTCACTGCGCTGGATCCCAAGGCTAACAATTTCGATCTCATGTACGAGCAGGTGAGAGCCCTCAAGAGTGGGGTGGCCGTGGAAAAGCCTGTATACAACCATGTCACTGGCCGCTTGGATCCACCTGAGCTGATACGCCCACCAAACATCCTGTTCATCGAAGGCTTGCATCCATTGTGAGTGACATATCTCTTGTTACTCTGATTCCAGTCACTACTATATGTTTGATTTGTCGTGATTTCTTATAGTTTTGGATCATTCACTAATGTCTGATTTGTCATAATTTCTTCTGCTGCCGCTGCTCCTTCTCCTTCTGCTTCTCCTTCCTCTCCTCCTGCTGCTGCTGCTCCCTCCTCCTCCTGCTCCTCCTCATGCATCTCCAATCTCTGATATGACCTGACAGTATTATTAGAGTCTAATGTTTGTGTCATTTGCTACTGTGACTGACAAATGGCTTTCTTATGTTCTACTCTCAGGTTTGATCCACGCATAAGGAGTCTCCTGGACTTCAGTATCTACTTGGATATAAGCAACGAGGTGAAGTTTGCATGGAAAATTCAGGTCAGTAGAAACAGAACTCGCTTCTGATTTGGGTCAGAAACATCTGTTGTCAATCTCGCAGCTAAGGTTCCACGTCATCATGCACATTGCAGCGAGATATGGCAGAACGAGGGGAGAGTCTCGAGAGCATCAAAGCCAGCATCAAAGCTCGGAAATCCGATTTCGATATGTATATTGGTACATCCTGATTCTTAATCTAGCAACTTAGATCACAGGACATGGATTTCATGACATTGCTTCTCTGTCAGATCCACAAAAGCAGTACGCCGATGTCATAATAGAAGTTCTACCAACCCGGTTGATTCCAGAAAAGAGTGCAACAGAGGTACTGAGAGTTCGACTGGTGATGAGGGAAGGGGTGAAGCACTTCACCCCGGTCTACCTTTTCGATGAAGGCTCCACCATTTCATGGACACCCTGTGGTGGAAAGCTAAGTTGCTCATATCCTGGCAGCAGATTCTTCTGTGGCCCAGACACATACTTCTCTGATGAGGTAACTTCACATTCAAAGTCACATTCTTTTACTTCTCCAAGCTGAATCTTCACTGTGTCTTCTTCTTCTTCAGGCTTCAGTACTGGAGATGGATGGGCAGTTTGACAGACTAGATGAGCTGATATATGTTGAGAGCCATCTGAGCAACCTGTCGACGAAGTACTATGGAGAGGTGACACAGCAGATGCTGAAGCATGCAGATTTTCCTGGCAGCAACGATGGGACTGGCCTTTTCCAAACCATCATTGGTCTCAAGATAAGGCAACTGTATGAGCAGATCATTGCTGGAGACAGCAGCCATGGGTTGAAGAGGGAGCAGTTGCGCAGATGCCTCCGTCTGAGTCCCGTTTGAGTTCATGTTGATTCTTTTACACTTACTGTGCATCACTTGCAATGTAGATACATGCAGGAGTCTATGTCTCTTCTGTTGTCATTCTTATTGTAAATTTGATCTGATTTTATTGGTCAGTTTGTATTCAAATATATTTTTTTATATATTTTAATTCTCAAAGGATGTCGAAGGAGTTTGGAGATTCTCTTTGAATTGTGTCTTTGTAGAAGTCATCATGAAAGTCAATGGTGATAGATGATTATGGAATAATAGATTTAAGTGTATGATTTCAGCGCATGATTAAAAAAAAAATTCTCATATAAATACGTATTACCTAATGAATAATATCATCTTTTTTTTCATAAATTCTTTATGGTATCCAAAGTCTTCTTGCTTTAAGCCATGCTCCCTCTTGTTTATCATATTGTTGCTTTATAACTTTTCTTGCTTTCGAATTCTGACATTGTACCATTGTACCGAAGACGAAGGCGTGCTATTCCTTATCAATCTCCAAGCGTGATCTACTTTGCAACATATTTTTGCTTAGCGGGCGTTCCCTAACGCCTTGGATCCGTGATTAACCACTTGATGATAGTCTATTATTTATCACCATCCTTTCGACTATGTCATCAACACTCACGGTCGAAAGAATGACTCAAGATAGAACGGAATAAATTATTATCTTTTGCACATTTTAGATTAGATCCTTCTTTGTGCACTTCTCAGATATGATTTCCTTCATCAAATCAAATCATCTCTTATACACTTTTCAAATTTAATCTCCTCAAATAGATTAGATTTTCGTTATTTGTAAATACAAACTAGACCACCGGTTCTGGATTTCTCTTATTGGATCACAACATCTTTATCAACATTTTTTTCTCCTCTATAATTATTGTTTCAATTATTGTTTTCTTAGGAAACAATAGTTCATCTCAACCTACAAGACTTATATATATCAATACAACAACTCTAATTCTCTTCAAGCTCTTCAAATATGACAACTATGTATCTTAGCGAGTACAATTTATCAATCTCCTCTTTATGATCTATTAGGCTACATCGTTGGCTCTCTCGGTTGTCTACAAAAAAAAATTCTAAATATCAAGAGAACTCATCATAATCACAATATCATCTTATTCTATAAGTCATTCAAGTCTTAATTGCTAGCTCTATAACATCACTAATCTCTTCATGTATCATTATAGTAGAAGCATGGTTCAAGTTATAAACCACCCTGGCTAATCGCTCTCGTACTCACATGCTAAGTCTTTTATCAATTATGTTGAAAATAACACAAGAGAGAAGTACTATTACTGATTATATACAAAACCTAGAAGTTATTATAAATGATTTAATTCTCAATCAATCTATGATTTATTAATACCACTCTTATAGAGGTATGTGTCATTAACTCTTCACCAATTCTCATATCTTCAACATAACTCAATAATAACACCGAGTTAGGATATCACATGATAACATGCTCCAAAATTGATATCTTGAAACCACGATAAATCCTTAATCTCTATGCTACCACAAGCTTTTCACCTAAGCCTACTAAACCAACAATCATCACCCAAGCTCAAAAATTTCTACACTAGCACAGATCCATGTGTGAGAAATAAAATATCATACTTCATAATGTCATATGGACTTTTGTACCATTTCACCAACATAAAATGACATCAAGTATAAGTGAATCTTTCGAATTAAGTGAAACATAGATGGATCTGTTACCAAATATAAAATACGACTAGTGGCCAAAGGGTTTCACTAATGATTAGATGCTAATTGCTGGTTGTTAGTGCAAACAGTTTTATGCCGTGGCCTGGGGGCCGTCGCGGCTGGTTCAAGGTCCGAATGGCGGAGATCTCCCAGAGGGTTCCTCAGGGCTGCGGGGGTCGCCGGATCGGGTTAGTCCAGGCGTGGAGGTGGGCCGTCGTCTCCTCCCGGAAGGGGCTCCTCGTCTGCGCGCCGGCGAGAGGCGCCTCGTCTTCGTCCCTACACACAGGTCGGGTCGGTGGCTTGACCCGACCCCTCCGACGATCAAGTTAGAAGATGTGGAGAGGAGACTTAGGCAAGAAGCGGTCTTTTTCTCCCCCTTTTCCGTTTAGGACTCAGGGGTATTTATAGGGTGGTCTGGCATTACCTGACGTGCCTGCTTGTGTGCTGGTCATAGGTACCTTGTATGTCAATCACGTGAGTAATGGCACGCGTGACACGCTACGTAATCTTTTTGCTTATTATTATTATTATCATCGATATTTTCTTACTTTATATTAAATGTTGTATATATTGTGATGTCAATGGATTTGTATAATGAGAATTGGATTGTGTTGATATCACGATAATAAAACCGATTTATCTTTAAACACATACCCTAAATAATCATGGTCGTAGGTTACTCGAGAGAGAAATCGAGATAACCGAATAGACCGGTATGTTGTATACCAGTTCATATGATGGAGACAACTGGTCTTATAGTTGCTCATGTGGGGACACTAGAGATACAGTGTACATGCTCATTAGAGAATGAGTTCACTAATTGATTCGCTCACAGAATGTTTAATGATTGATGATACCTCATTGTTAGACAACAATTTCATGGTCCTAATTATGTGTCTAGTTCTCAGACTTGAGACAACAAGGATGTAGTGTATGGGTACTCTACTCTTTGATACTGGACTTATAGGTCTAGAAGTTCCAAATATAGCACAATCAATCATCAGAAGTGGTAGCCAACCTTACAAGGGCAATTGAGTATCGATAGAGGATCATCCGCTCTCGATGTCATGAGAGAAATATCCTATGTGTTTTTTCTCAAGTAAATCCATAGTCAGAGTCATTCGGATTGAGAGATAATGAATTCTTTGGGAGAATCCGATTAAAACGAGACTCAAGTAGATTTTGTATGGGTCTGATAGCACCATGCTCAATATATGGTCTTTGAGATATCCCCCCCCCCCCCCCCCCCCCCCCCCCCCGGTAGAAGCTATGCGCCGGTTGTTGCCGTTGGGGGGAGCCCGGGGCATGGCTTCGCTTCCCGGTGCCGTTGTAGTCTTTGGTGGCGTGAGGTCAAGTCCATCTCGCGGGGGCGGGAGCGTTGAGCCGGGGGGTATGCCGCGGGTAAGTTGACCGTGCGGTCGTGGAATATGACGTAGCCAGGTAGGTCGTGCTCGTGTATTTTGGTCGTTATGCTGCCGAGGGGATGGCCCCGAGCGTCACGCGATTGAGAAAGCAGACCTCGGGCATCACGTGACCGAGGAATGGCCTCGGGCATTATGCGGCCGAGGGAGTGGGCCTCGGGCATCACGCGACCGAGG
>LVTN01000265.1:5923-42264 GCA_001649415.1 Musa itinerans | reverse complement strand
ATGCTTTGATAATTGGATAGAGATCCAGTACCCAATAGGACAAGATACATTAAGGTTAAGAACCAGAAACCTCTATAAATATGAGGGGTCAAAAGGTGGCATAAGCTAGTCACCTCTTGGCCGCTCCTCCTATACTCCTCCCTCTCCTCTCCCTTTCAGCAAAGAGCCCCAGTTGAGGGCGTGTGGACAACAAGAAGGGTTGGCCGCTTCTTGATCATGTGATGCGAGTGGAGAGGAAGATCGTGCAATGATTTGATGAGCATATACCGTGTGGATCACCGCTAGAGAGGGGGACAGTTGACCTCCTTCATATGCTCTTATAGATCTGAGATTTTTCAGGGATATATGATCTCTCTAGGTAACAAATCTCACTTTATATGCATAGTTTTCAGCTTTACAGTTTCTACACACCAATTTTTAACATGATGATGAGATACTTTTTTTGGAAAATATGTGCCTTTTGTTTTCTATTCTTCTACTACGTAGTGCTTTGATCAGATTTCTCAATATTAATTTTATAGAAATTTTCAATCTAGTTGTTAAATCAATAATAATTTGAGTCATTCTAAACTTTGTTATTACTTAAGGCTAGCATATGTAGCAAATAGATATTAACAATATTTTCTTACGGGGACCTTAATTGAAGATGTTTTTATATAATAACACCTTGACTTCATCCACCTTTAGTATTTAGATCATATTTGTAAATTATGAAAAATTATTTATGGACTTTGCCAAGCTCCAAGAACCTGATATACCGAACTTGACTCATTTTTTATATCAACCGACCTTATTAATTACAAGTCTGATACCTCATTATTCATATAATAACAAAATAGATATATTATATATCTACTGGTCTATGTGGATGATATTATTATTATAAATAATAATATTATAGAGATCAAGCAATTGATAGATC
This sequence comes from Musa itinerans, assembly GCA_001649415.1. NCBI lineage: Eukaryota > Viridiplantae > Streptophyta > Magnoliopsida > Zingiberales > Musaceae > Musa > Musa itinerans. Next base: position 41,342 of record LVTN01000265.1, on the reverse strand, counting down.
GATTCTCCATCATTGATTTAGAAACCTTAAGCTACTTTTTAGGAGTGGAAGCAACGTTCACATCTTTTGGACTTTTTCTATTTTAAAAAAAGTATATTTGAGATTTATTATTAAAGATGAATATGTAAAATACCAAAGAAATTACCACTCGACATTTTCACAATTAAGTCACTTAAATTATATGATGGTAGCCTTACTATAGATCTTATATAGTATTGACAAGTACTTGGTTCCTTATAATATATATCTCTCACATATGTATATATTTCTTAAACATCAACCCTCTACTACGCATTAGTTTGCACTAAAACATATTTCTATAATATTTTAAATGGACTCTCAATTATGAACTTCTCATTCGTAAACACTTATCATTTCATCTTTATATCTTCGTCGATGTTGATTGGGTAGACAACATCGATGATAGAACATCTAAGCTTATATTGTTTTTCTTAGAGCAAATTTGATCGGTTAGAATTCCCAGAAACAAAATATAGTTGCAAGATCCATAATTGAAGTTGAATACTAAGCAATTACTACCACAGCTATAATATTCAATTGGGTCATCAATCTACTATACGAACTTGACATCACCTTTCAATTTACTCCTATAATATACTGTGATAATATTAGAGCCACCTACTTATATACTAACATGGTATTTTATTCACACATGAAATACATTATCATCAACTTCCACTTTGTTAAAGATTAAGTTGTCAGATGTCGATTGTGTTTTTTACGTCCATACTTTTGAGTAATTAGTAGAATCCATCGTAAAGTCTATCGCCCTTAAGATATTTTAGTTGCATTAATTCAAGATTGACATCCTTGATATAAGTTTAATCTTACAGGGCCATGATAGAAGATCATGATATGATATGGAATGACAATAATATATTCCATACATATATATTAAATTGATTCCCAATCAATTTATGATTGAAGAATTAATTTATGATTGAAGAATTAATCATAATGTATTTCTTAAATTGATTCCCAATCAATTTATGATTGAAGAATTAATTTATGATTGAAGAATTAATCATAATGTATTTCTTAAATTGATTCCCAATCAATTTATGATTGAAGAATTAATCATATATATTCATGATTAAGATAAATACCTATTACATATATATTATGATTCCCAATCAATTTTGAATGTTGAACACATGATTAAGATAAATACCTATTACAATAAATTCATGAATAGGTTTTCACAATAAATTCATCGATGTTCACAATTTGAGTCAAGAGTAGGTTTTCACTTGAGCTTGTTATAAACATATGAAAAAGATAAAAAACTTGCGTATATGATGGATAATATGATATGATACCATTTTTTTAGGACATATATGTCATAACAAAATGTATAAAGGTAAATAGGTCATTTTACAACGCCGCAGGCACAGTTTTTACAACACGGATTAATGCCCGGGCCGCCCCATGTTATGGACACGCGTCGATGGGTGATTGGTGTCGGATTAGAAGCTCGATCGCTAATTCGCACCCCAACTTTAATCTCCACCGTTCTTTTCTAACCAACGGAGCAGATTTAGTATCTTGGTCTTCTTCCGAGGAGAGAGAGAGAGAACGTGGCTATAACTTTCCTTTCTCCCGAGGCTTCTCGCGGCGCTTTGCATTTTGGTTCTTTCGAGATCAGCGGCGCTGCAACTGGGCGAGAGGTTGAAGGAGGTGATTCCTCTCTTTCTCTCTCTCTCTCATATTCTTCCTCTTGAATTCTTCTTGTCTGATGTTCTTCTGAATTTCCGATATCTTCTTAGGCTTCGCACCGCCTTTTTAAGGCCGGAGAACTAGGGTTTCAATTCGATGCTTGTATCGTCCCGTTCTTTCTATTTTATGTTGCAAAAGTGCTATAATATATGTCATGATTAGTGTATTTTGATTATGGGATGGTCTCCTTGGATACGGGATCAATGGATCTCGAACAATCATCTCAAACTGGTGCGCTAGACCATGTTGATTTCTATGAGAGGAATAAGGCTAGTTGTTTTGCGTATGACAATGGAAACCACAAATCCGTCATGTATGCAGCAGGTTTTGTGGGTTTGGTCAGGGTTATGAGATCTGACTAAATAACTACAGCGAAAAAATCTTGCTTTCCCAAGAACAAGATTGTAGCAATGATGGACTTGGAAATCTTGGACTTTTTTATCATTTTAATTCGATAACCAACAGTATGGTTGTAGGTTGATAGGAATATGCATAGTGTTGTGCTTATGTGGTTGGCATTTTTCCCAAAATAGATATTTTATACGGCAAGCAAATAATTTACCCATGCTTCTCTTGTGACTTGAGCTTTTGCCTAAAGTAGTTGTGCAGGTGAGATACTTGGCTTGAGTTCTTCTTATGATGATTGGTTTTTATTCGGGGAAGCAAGGACATTGCAATGAAGCCGGTGACTAAAACATTGCTGAACTAAGGATGCCAAGGGTATGGGAAAAGAGAAAGGGTGAGTCGGTGCTAATGAGGGACTGGGAACGGTGGTAGAGGGAAAAATTAGGTTTAGAATGGGGTTTGCACATTTTGTTTTGTAGGATCTGCTTGGTTTATCTGGTCGGATTGGACTGGTTTGTCTAACAATTGAGTCCAATCCTGCCTGCATTCCAGTTGGTTTAAATATTTGCAACCCAGGCTTGGCGCATGTTAATAAAACTCAAGCCAAGCCTGCCTAAAATCATTCGTCTGAGTTAGTTTTGACCTTTTGGGTCAGTCCATTAATGTTGCAGGCCTATTTAGGGATTCATCAGAATTTGTCTTATTTTGTTCAGACTGCAAAAAGATGTGTCATCATTTGATGATTCAAGTCTTTACTAAATCAGCTAAACAGGTATTGGTTTCAGCAAAAATGGAAGTCTGGATGTGACTTTGTGCATGGTTGTTACCTGCATTGGCTAGTGAGAGAAGACGATCCATGAGCAGAGCAGTGTGCAATTAGGATAAGTTCACATCATTTTAGAGAAAGGGGGCTTCTGGTGTCTTTTAGATTGTAATTTCAGCCACACATTTTCTCTTTAAAATTATGGAATCTGTGCTGGTGCCTATAAGACATTCTCATTTCCTGCCCCCATGCCATTTAGTAATACCATCAATGTGGAGTGTTCTTGAGCGGGGTATATATTCATCAAGAAGGTTGCTTAGAATATATTGCTTAATGATTTTAGTCTCTAATCTTTGTGTTTTTTAACTAATCATAGTTTCTTTGTGTAGCATCTTTCTCTTACATTTTCATTCTTGCTTGTTTTTCTTTTTATCCTTTGGCCGTCTGTTCCATGTTATAAGTGTCTAGAACTTAAAATTTCTTTGGAAATTGGTGGTGCAGTTCAAACATGGCAACAGGCAAAATTATTGGAGCTGTTGTTGCATCCTTTGCAGTTGCATATGCATGTGATGTGCTGATTTCTGATAAAAAGATTTTTGGAGGTTGGTTAAATCACAAAGTATATGATTTATCATTTGAATTTTGACGATGTTGACCTTGCCTCCTGTCTTTACCTAAAACCAGGTACAACACCTAAAACTATCTCAGACGAGTGGTGGGAAGCAACTGATAAGAAGTTCCAGGCCTGGCCTCGTACTGCTGGACCACCAGTTGTGATGAATCCAATTAGCCGGCAGAACTTTATTGTAAAATCATCTGAATCGTGAGGCAAGTGGAAGTAATGCAAGTATTACGTTCTACAATGTTATTGAACTTCAGGTATAAAGTTTGTCCTCGTGGTTATTTACTTTTTGGTGATGTGTTGTCCCAAAAAAGACAGTATGTTTCCATGGGTTTCTGGAGATGCTGTTTAGTATCATTTTCTTGTGAACTGTAATAACATGTGTGGGATTGCACTTTGGACCTTGTATGCAAGAGTATCTAGTATTTACTGCTTATGGTTTATTGATGTTTTACATCAAGAAACAAGCTCCTAGTTTCATTCTTGAGGTTATAGTGCAACTTCAAGTCAGGTACGTGAGATAGTATGCAAAGACAATTGCAGGGTGACTTGAATTTTGAGGAAATTTCAACTTGTTCTGAAGATGAATGGGCCATCATCGCATGATAAGTTACCTTGCCATGGCAGGTAAACATTTTGAGGAATTATAACTTGTTCTGAACTGTACCGGTTGGGACATCATCATCATCATAATATGTTGCTTTGGCATGACAGATCTTAATAGCTGGTAGGATGCTTTTTCTGTTTGATCTCAATTATTGAATAAGTGAAGATTCCTGTGATACTTTTTGGTTATTGATGGGGTTGGCTTTACGTGATATCAAGACTAATTTGTTGCAGTTATCCGTGATACGTGAGTTGTGGTTTCCCATTACTAGCTAGTATTGGTAATGTTCGAGCTGCTCGTCTTTGCATGGTGTTTTTTAAAGTTCTGCCATGTATCTGCATTAAGCTGGCAATTCGTTTTGAAATTAGATTTAAGAGGCTTTTTGTGATCAAACATGCTATGGACGATTTATCACTATGTTCTGTGTCTGATCTAATTTTACAATTACATGTTTGTATTAATGCTGTCAGATTTAAAAATCATTTTTCTGGCCTCTGAAACCTCAAGTGTTTTTTATATTATATGCTGTCTTTGTTATGTACTGTTTGCATGCGTTAATGCTGTCTTTATTATTTACTGTTAAAATCTTCACTGTGATACTCAAATATTTAGAAGCATCGAGTCTTTTATATATTATATATTTTATTAATTAAAAAACCCAATAATAATTATAAGTTGAGATTTTGGAAAAGTTTTTCTTTCGGAAGATGTTCTCGTTTTCTGTAATATAAAAAATGTTCTTCTTTTCTCTTCTCTCCGTGCGTTCTCGACTTGTCTTTCTTGGCATGATTCATTTGTGATGTCTCCTTTATATCACGATTTTTGCCCTCAAGAGGATCGCCGCGACTCCCTTCCTTGCTCGTCAGTCCTATCATAGGTAGTGGTTTGCTGTCAACTTATCGCTCGTTGTGTTGGCAGAGGTGGTGATAGAGAGGGGTGGAGGCAATGAGTACAACGTGCGGGGAAGAGGCAAGGACAACAAGTGTGATGGACGAGGAAAGGCTGGCTTTAACTTCAACAGGGTGAAGAAGATAAGGTGATGGATAGAGAAGGGAAGGAAAGAGTATTTTTAAAATCATACAAAATAATGATATTATACGGAAAAACACGAGGCATCGTTTGAAAAAAATGAAAAAAAATCTTTTTAGGGAAATTACTCATAATTATTATATATATATATGTATATATATGTATGTATACATATATACATACATATATATACATGTATATACATATATACATATATATATAAATGTATGTATGTATATATATATATGTATGTATGTATGTATACATATATTTATATATATATACATACGTATATGTATATATATATATATGTATATATATACATGTATCTGTATACACACATACATGTGTATGTATATACATGCATGTATATACATGCATATATATATATATATATGCGCATAAAATAAGAATACAGAAGGCGGTAGGGAAAGGAGCCGAACTCGGTCATTTCTCGTCATCTGCTGCTCTAAGATGGACGCTTGTGGTGGCCTTGGACGCGACCTTGCACTTCCGATGATGGATTGCCGATCTGCTCAAGGTACGATTCCCCGACGCATCCTCTCTTCGATCTGCCGTCGTCGTTTTGTTGGACTGCTCTCTGTTGCTCTCTTCTTCTTCTTCGATCGAATCGATCTCCCCCCACCGATTCTCTGATATGACCCTAGTTCGAATTGATCATACCCTAACTTAGATCTTGTTTTTGCAAGGCGGACATGCTGTTGGAATGAGATTGCGGGAGAATTTTCGTTGAAATTAGGTAGAAAAATCCACTCTTTGATGGTGCGTCTTGGTACTAGATGAGGATTTCTTGACCCTTATTCGGTGGGGGTTTCGATGGAGTGTTGAAGATTAGGGGTCTTGAGAAGAAGTATGGCTGGTGAGCAAAACGCAAGCGGCGGCAGCAGCAGCCGAATGGATCTGAATCTTTATCTTAGCCTTCCTTCTCTACGTCGATCTCAAAGCCGGGATCTTGGCTCCGACCTCACGCTTAGTTCCGTGCACTTGCCCTGGTCGCCGATCGCCGAAGAAACCCACGTTTCTGCACCCTACTCCCCGTCCAACGCCTTGTCCACTCCGGACATACTACCGGCCGATCCTCTTCATGCTGCTGACAACAACAATCCAGGTTCTGAGTACAATCCAAACTCGTCATCTCGTGAGCCTAACTATGCTCCAGAATCGCAGTCATTTGATGACCCATACACACTGCCTCCTGTCCATGGCAACGAACCAATAATCCCAGAGAGAAGCCCTCTTGTGCCGTCTCAGCCGGTGCCTCCTCTTCAATTCGTTAGGCAACCTTCAGCCTGTGGCGTCGATGCCCAAATTGGTTATCCACCTCCTCCTCAGCTTTCCTCGCGAGCTGCTCATCGTCAGGTCGAGGCCACCCTTGGAGTGTACTCGCAGATTCGTCTGAGCGATCTGACTGCCCAAGGTGATGCACTGTCCGTCCAACAAGAGCTCCGGGAACACCCTGAATATCGTTTCCAGAGGTTGATAGAGTTGACCAACCGGTTATGGGGCCGAAATCGTAGGCCTTCTAATGATGGCCAGCGGTTTGATTCTGGTGCACATTCCTTGACTAGCCCGGAAAGGCTAATGCATGATATAGTACAGTCTCAGAGGGCATTAGAAGCTTCCAGGAAGTGTGCCGAAGGCAAGGAGGTTGAATATTTAGACAAGAAAAATGAAGACAAGAGCGGAAACGCTGCTGCTAACTTTGAATGCAATATTTGTTATGAGCTTGCCAAGGATCCAGTCGTTACTCCATGTGGTCATCTTTTTTGTTGGTTTTGTTTGTATCAGTGGCTTCATGCTCATTCGGTGAATTCTGAATGCCCTGTCTGCAAAGGACATGTACTTGAAATTAATGTCACTCCTATATACGGTCGTGGGGGTGAAGAAACTAAAGATCACAAGAAATGTGGAGAAGACGGGCAATCTGGTCTGAAGATACCCCCTCGACCCCATGCAAATAGAATTGAGAGTTTCAGGCAGCAGGTACGGGACAGACTGGAAGAAGGAATTGCAAACTCAAGGAGAAATGATGTGGATGAAGAGGTGCATGATGGAGTCAGAATTGAAGGATATCGGCCTTCAAGGAGACAGGGAAGGTTCGGTGCTGCACGTACTTTGGCTACTAGAAGGATGCGAAGAATTCAGAGGGAAGAGGGTACCGGGTCTAATTCTACAGGACTTGGCTTGCTTAGAGACCCCACATCAGGCCATCCACTTGTTCCCTCTGCAGTCTTTCAGGATGGAGTTGATCTATCACGTCCAGCTGGCTCACCGACTTCTTCCCTCAATCATCATAGCCCTGAACCTTTGCATCAGCATAGTCATAGAGTTGAGCCAGTGATGGTTTCAGATCAGGCATCAGCTTCAAGTTCTGTTGCTGTGATACATGGAGATACTGCTGGTGTCAACCCTTCTGCAGGAACCAGTGCAGCAGGACCATCTAACTCTGGTAGAAGAAGAGCAAGAAACTCTGCCTTGGGTTCTTCCGATGTTGATGGAGTTCGTAACACACGTAATAGAAGGCTGAACTAAGTGTTCTTTATCTTTCAAGGTGAATATTTCAGTGACTTCTCTTCGTCGTTTTCTTTTACTTAAACTGCTTGTCATGTTTTAAGAACTTATTTTAGTAACAAGGTTATGTTATATATTAGTTTTATATGAAAGATTTGGGTGCTAATTTTTTATAAGTTACTTGGTGATGTGTAAAAGATGTAGTAGTGTTAAAAGGGCTTGGACAGATGATGAAAAGAGACTGATATTTATCTGGACCAGCATGTGCTTCTTTGACTTTTGGGGTGAATATTGATGTCCAATTAAATGTGTCATTATGTATTGTACAGTGTAAAAAGAGACTTGAGTGGAAGATTTTGTTTAGAGGCTATTGGAACTTTGCAATCTTTAGGGGGGCAGATGACAAAAAATCATACAAGTAGAATGCGGAAGGCAAACCTCATCGCTTTTCACATGAGGAAACCTCCATTTGAATAGATGGGAGAACTTGTCCTTCAACTTGATGAGTATGAGTTATTTGTTTCAAATGCTTTAAATTAAAGGTAATAGGTCCATTTAGATCGGTGCCCAGATGTGGTGCCAAGTAGGCAAGAGTTCTCTCATTCATTGTTTTGGATTAATGGGAGTAAAGAAGTTAGTCCAAGAACAGATGGTTAGGTTAGCAATTTGGAATATATGAGTACTTTCAGGGAAGGAATTAGAATTGGTATACACTATGATTAGACGAAGAATAAGTATTATTTGCTTACAAAAGACTAAATGGGTAGGGAAAAAATCTAAAGAGATTGATAGTTTTGGATTTAAAATTTGGTATTTTAAAAAGTCAAATATGGAAATGGTGTAGGAATTGTTGCTGATAAGGATCTTAAAAACAATGTTTTAGATGTAAAAGAATTTGGAGATACAATTATAATTCTAAAACTTATGAAAGGACAAGATATTTTAAATATCATTAGTGCTTATGTTTCTCAAGTCAGATTGATTTCAAATGCTTTAAATTAAAGGTAATAGGTCCATTTAGATCGGTGCCCAGATGTGGTGCCAAGTAGGCAAGAGTTCTCTCATTCATTGTTTTGGATTAATGGGAGTAAAGAAGTTAGTCCAAGAACAGATGGTTAGGTTAGCAATTTGGAATATATGAGTACTTTCAGGGAAGGAATTAGAATTGGTATACACTATGATTAGACGAAGAATAAGTATTATTTGCTTACAAAAGACTAAATGGGTAGAGAAAAAATCTAAAGAGATTGATAGTTTTGGATTTAAAATTTGGTATTTTAAAAAGTCAAAGTTATTCGTAAGAATTATAAAGTTATTCCTGGTGAAAGTTTGATGAATCAACATAAGTTGATAGTATTAGATATTTACTGTAGAAAATAAAAGAAGAAAAAGATAGTAGAAAAAATTACTAGGACTAGATGGTGGAATTTTAAGGATGATAATGTAAACACTTTTAGAATAAGATGGAAAGGGAGACGACGTGGAACTTAGATAAGGATAATATTAATATTATTTTGACTATGATGACTAATAAGATTAGAAGCTTAATAAAGGAGATTTTTGATGAAACTAAAGATAGATGTGTAATCTTAAGAGAAAGTTGGTGGTGGTGCGAGGAAGTTCAAAAAGTAAGTTTTACTAAAAGATCATGTTTTAAATATTAGCAAAATTATAAAAATGAGAAATAAAAATAAAAATATAAAGTATCTAAAAAAAAGGCTAAAAAAGGGTTAGTCTAGTAAGATATAAAGCTTATGATAATTTTTATAATAAATTAGGTACTAAAGATAGTGAAAAAGATATATATCAAATTTCTAAAGCTAGGGAAAGAAAACATAAGGATTTAGAAAATATCAGATGCATTAAAGACGAAGATCAAAGAATACTTGTTAAGATAATGAGATTAAGGAAAGATGAAAAAATTATTTTTATAAATTATTTAATGAATATTCCACATAGGACTTAGATTTAATGATAAATAATAATGATAGATTTAATAATGATAGATTTATTCATAGAATTAAAGTTAATGAAGTAAAAGACACATTAAAGAAGATGAAAATAGTTAAGAGTGTGGGGCCTAATGATATCCCTATTGAGGTTTGGAAAAGTTTAGCGGATAAGAGAGTATTTTGGTTAACTAGCCTATTTAATAAAATCATAAGATTTAGAAGTATTCTTGTTGAATGGAGAAAGAGTTTTTTTAGTATCAATTTACAAAAATAAGGATGATATATAAAATTGTTCAAATTATAAAGAAATTAAAATCATGAGCCATATTATGAAACTTTAGGAAAGAGTTATTAAAAGTAGGATAAGGCTTGAAATAAATATCTCTGACAATTAATTTGATTTTATGCCTAGAAGATCATCCATAGAAACTATTTATTTATTAAGACAATTAATGAAAAAGTATAGGGAGAAAAAAAAAGATTTGCATATGGTTTTTATTGACTTAGAAAAAGCTTATGATAGGGTTCTTAGAGATTTATTATTGTGGATTTTAGAAAAAAATAGTATATCCACTAATAATATTTATGTTATTAAAGATATGTATGATAATGTAGCTACTAGTCTTAGAATTATAGAGAACGTGTCTAGTGAGTTTCCTATTAGCATAGGATTACATTACAGCTTTGTATTAAGTCCCTACCTTTTCATATCGATAACGAATAAACTTATTAGTCACTTACATGATGGACCTCCTCGATATATGTTATTTGCTGATGATATTATCTTAGTTGATGAGAGTTTAAGTGGAATTAATTATAAACTTTAGTTATTGAGGCAAGTCTTAAAAATTAAAGATTTTAGATTAAGTATGACTAAAATTGAATATATAAAATATAATTTTAGTAATTATAGAAATAGACAAGAGAATATAGTTAAATTGGATAGACAAGAAGTCTCTTTTAGTAAAAGTTGTAGGTATTTTGGATCAATTATTGAACAAGGTGGAGAGATGCTGAAATATTATTTAGAGTAAAAATATGATGGTTAAAATGACGAGCAACATCAGGAGTCTTGTGTGATCATTGGATACTTTTAAGACTGAAAGAAAAATTTTATACGACAGTTGTGTGGTTTTATTGTTGTTGTGTTGTAGGTCCATCTAGCCATATAAATTGTCCAAGTTTCTCTTCCATTCTAAAGCAAGACTAGATTAACCTTCTCATTAAAACTGAAGCAGTTACATAAGATGCTCATCCTAGTGATGGTTTGACTCCTCGAACTGTCTTCTGTCCTTCCATACTTTTCCTCTTGGGCCTGTCACATGCCTAGAGATAATACCAATTGTCATGCCTCAACCTGATGAGCTAACTGGATGATTAACTTAATAGGTCTGAGACCACACGGTAAAAAATGTTCATGCCTAAGTTTATAGTAATAGACTCATATAGCTTTATGTATCCTCACAACTTTCAACTAAACTGGAATGTTACAGGTATGCTTTTGTGCCATTTGTTATTACCCTAGTGTGAGTCAAATGTACAACTAATTGATTAACTTGTTTGGCTGGGCAAAATTTTCTCTGTTCATTAGTAGTATTGCACTTACTACCCGAATGCAAGTTGACCATAGCAATATTTGATAAAATTGATCTATCGCATGCACCTTCCCCTTCTCTATTCTACTAATAATAGTGATTTGTGACTATCATCATATCTCTTATCTTGTCTTCTACTGCCAGCAATTAGCATTTAGATTTGTTGCATTATTCTTCTTCAATTTCATATAGTTCCTATACACTGAAAGCTAGAAATTAAATGGAAAATTTCCTTTTTCCCGTGCCTTAATTTGTATTGCCATTTTTTCCTTTTTCTTTTTCTTGCTAACATCTATTTTACTGAGACCTTTATACTAATCTAAATTCTTCATTATGTTATAACACTGCAAACTAAAGAATATTCTGAGAGAATTGTATTTAACATGAAAACATAAGGTGGAAAAATAAAAAAAGGAAATTTAGAAGCTTTTAGCTGTCAAATTGTATTTTTGTTCTTTATGCTTTAGGTAGTACAGCTTCTGATTACTTGCTTGTGCAATTGATAAAATGCTGATTAACATGTTCATGTGATGAAGCAAAATATGTTGTTAAAGAAGTATATTGTTTTGAGTTGAACCGAAACTCCTGCCGGCTGAATAGATTTATCCTATATAAAAAATTATTAACTCTTATATTTGCCTTCCTGTTTTGCATATCATCACTTCAGAGGTTACTTTGTATTCTGATATTTCTAGGGCTCATTACTTCCATTGAATTCCCATGTTCTCTTATCCTGCTTCTGTTTCTGCCTGCTGACTGCTTGCTCGAATAGATATCGAGCCACAGGACAATCTTGCTGCATGCTCTTTCTACTGTGCGCACACAGATGCGCAAACTTTTCCTCACTGGTTTTCTGTGGATCGACTGTTGGTGAAATTGAAGCTCTTAACTTGACTGTTAAAAAGTAATTGCTTTCGGTCGATTGGAGGGGAGCCATTAAGAAACAGTGTTTGGGCAATGAAAGCTTGAAATTAAGGCGAAGGGATCTTTTTCAAAAAGATCATATATGCATTCATACCGGCATTGCTTCTCATATCGAATGTACAGTAGACTATTTCCCTACTAATAATCTTATTTTACTGGTAAATTATAGATACCATTTTGGGTGTTATGTTTGCCATGAAGCAACTTGGAGATTGGTCTTTGTATGTTTCAGGTTGCTACTTTTTGCCTTCCCCAATTGGAATTATCATTAATATCAGTCTGGTCTTGTCTTACTTAAGCCATTATTCTAGTTGATGGATTATGGTGGCTTAATAGAGCAGCTTACTGTCACCTTTGATGAATGATAATGTTGAACCCTCGGTGACTTGCAGTGAGTTACTTTCTCACATGTATCTTCACAGACTTTGGGAGTCGGTGTTTATGGCTATTCAAATGAACCTGTCAGATGTGTAAATGGAACTTCATTGTCATTCTCCATCGATTATATCATGTACTACTTAATTATGGTTGGCATATATTTATGTTGTTCTTCTAACGAGGTTGTTATTCCAATTTACATCATTTATAGTGGATATCAAAATGCATCAGTTTGAACTCTAATTCTGTGGATTGTTCTTCTAACGAGGTTGCTATTCCAATTTGCATCATTTATAGTGGATATCAAAGTGCATCAGTTTGAACTCTATTCTGTGGTAAGGATGCCTTATAATATGCTGTAATTGAAGACTAACAAAAGCTTGAGAAGGAAACATGACAGATCACTTCCAAAATCCATATAATTTGATCTTGCATGAAGCTTAATCCACTTTCCATGCAGTCACAGTTGCAGATTGAGTCAGAATAAATCACCCAAATCACCATGAACAAAAGAAATGGAAATAGACCTACATGATCAGTCTATTATTACAAACTATGCCATGTTAACTAACTAGAGCATAAAATACAACCCAACAGTACTGCAAACTATGCATGCCATGTTCATTGGAGCATAAAATACAATCACAATCCGACTCGATCAATTACTTCTTTTTGATCGAATTTTTAGCAAATTGTGCTGAGTTGAAAAAGGTGAATTACATTATTAAGTTAGAGATTTGTTCATTCAAAAGATGGTTGATCCTCCTCATTCAGCATTCTCACAATGTATTCTACATCAGAGTCTACCTCAAAGTCATTGACTACCAACCAATCATGCTAATAGGAATATGTAGGAACACCTTGTCAAAGAACATTTTCCGATCTGTCTCTAGTCACATCTCCGGTGCCACCCTCTTTTTCCTGCATGTTAAATCCACCATCATTATTTAGTTCAAAACATCTAACTGAAACAAAATTTGACCCTAAACATCCTTCAGATAAAGAGAGTTTGATTACAACCCATAATATATGTTGTAGTTCTGTAAATAATAGATGAATGAGCATACTTAACTCCCTTGAAAACTAGATCACCTTTCAGATCATCCAAACTCTATATGCAATGATGATATTCCAAGCAACTGGCAATTATTCTTTTCCAGATCCGTCCATCGGTAATCTAGGCTGCATTAGACCATTCAGGAAATTAGAGCAAGTAACATTGAAAGCAACTTTCGGTCTTTGCCAAACATTAATAACAAAGATGCAAGAAAAAAATATATGATTATGCTCATGAGACTCTTTACCACAGAGGTAACACAAGGAGGGGGGCATACGCTAAGTTCAGCCAATCGACAATAAGTAGGAAGTTTCTTAAGGAGCTTCCAACAGATTTTTGACATGAGGAATAACAGAAATTCTCTAAAAATTAATCCAAAATTTATTAACTAGTTGCCGATCATTAGAGCCAATCAAGAACTTAGATGATCGTTACCCTTTCAGATCCTCCCAAACTCTCACATCATCACAAGAAGGGGTTAAATCCAAATTACAGATTAAATTGCTAATAACACTTCCAAAAACCTGTACAAAAGATCAAAATCCCAACAGCCCCCTCCTAATAAAAAAAGAAACATGTTAGATTTAATAGGATTTAACCTGATTAAGTATTTTTCTGATGGAACAGTACCTAAAACCACTCTGAACCAATCAAACCTGTGCCATCAATTGAGGTAAGCACTTGAGGGACTGCAGTATCTGTTTTTGAACCTGAAGTTGATAAAATCACAGTGTGGACCCATAAGATAACATGCCAGTGCTAGTTCCCGGAACCAACTTCAATGCTAGGGTAGAAAGAAGAGCCTTCAATCATCTTTTCCTATAAGATCTGAACAAATCGTCTCCAAAGACACTCTGCACAGATCAGATTAATGCCAAAGTTCGCACTAAGAACAACACAATACAGAGACTAGAATTTAGTTTTCCAGTTTAAATTCATCATTATGTCCATGATGCCTGTCAACCTGACAGAGAGCACAATAGATAATCAGCTCACTAAAACATATCTAACAGGAAAGAAGGCAAAATGTAGCAAATTTAGCATTTCACGTGCATATTACCATTACACTGAGCAAATTGGTGAAATAAGTATTGATAAGTCATGAGACTATAGAACTCACCAAGAGACTCAAAAGCCGAAGATGCATATTCACCCATCATTAAATGCCAGTGTTAGCTGAAAACCAAGCTGCATAAATGGAATTGGAGGCTATATCACCAAGATCTTTCAATAATGTTGGATGCATACCTCTGTCATTTGCAGGAAGACCTAATCAAAAGATATCATCTCCTTTATAAAGTAAACTATTCTGTTGAAACAGAATATTGACTTTTACCATTTGGCTGTTGAGTAATTTATGGCTCTAGTTTGACTAGTCATATACCTTCAACAGAACTCAATGACCAGAAAGGATCCATGTCCTGACCGCAAATAGTTAGGATTTACAGCATCTTGTTGTTGCCGTAGCTTTTTGAGCAACACAGTATCAAGTCTTTCAGGCAATAATATAGGTCTGGAGGACTCAGAATTCAGGAAAAACTATTAAAATATTCTGAATCCAAACCATCAAATCTGATAAACAGAAACAATTAATCCGGCATCAGTTATTAGTGGATCCCTTTTTTGTTTAATTACCAAAGCCAGAAGCTACAGAATGAGAACATAAAGAAAGCTAATTCAATTATCTGGCTACAGATAAAAAAATCATTAGATCACAGATCAGTAGAATTTTGTTACAGAAATAGAAAAAAAAAGGCTAGAATCTCTGATCATTTCAGTAAGGCTAGAATCACAGATCAGTAGAATTTTGTTACAGAAATAGAAAAAAAAAGGCTAGAATCTCTGATCATTTCAGTAAGGCTAGAATCACAGATCAGTAGACTTTATGTCCCACCATGACAGTCTAGAGGTGATCCAAGAATGCAAAAAAGTGGACCATGAATAGGAGAATAAAGTATATCCATGCAAGGAACAGAACGTATATATAGTAACAGGCAGAGAAGAATCAACATAAAAATATCAAATGTAAATAACTCTTGATACAAAAGTAAAACTAGAAAATAAACTAAAAGAAGCCAGTCAGAAAAGTTCTCTAAGATCATATTTTGATTTTGTAATAGAACTTGTGACTGCATTATGTACTTACACAAAGACTGCAATTAAATTTCTAGCTCGCTTGCATTAGTTCCTCACTGCCCTCTCCCCACACACGCGTGCACGCACGCACACACCACCAACAAAAAAAAATGTAATTCCATCATCCCATTTGACCCCTCCTCATCTAATTTCTTCCATTCTACCAATCAATTACACATGATATAGTTTCAAATCTGAATCAGCTCATTGTATTCTGATAGCACAAGTTTCTGGAGAGACTTCTCATTTTCAAATATCTTTAAGGTTTGCGTAGTTCAAAAGACCAGAAAGGTGGCATGCCAAATCTTCAGGACTGGGTTTCACATGTTTGCACTTGTGTGTGCACTTGTGAATGCATGCACGTGTTTCAACATATTTTCACATACTATTGGTACATTTCCTCTAGCAACGATTAACCACATAAAAAAGTTGCCAAAATAACAACATGAAGATGATGTCAGCTTATTCTTCTGAAAAATTAATGACCAAGCTCGATGTGATTGATGATGAAGAAAAATTGCACCAATAGATGATGGTACAAAGAAATATTGCTTGACCAAAGCAGTTGACAATGGATTGAATCTGTCGGTTTGCTGTCAGTATTATATTGAATTGTCGAGAAGACACTGCAAAATGCAATCACACTTTGTCTTGAATAGTGTTTAACCAAAAGAAGCCAGTTTGGATATTGGTTGAAAGAAAAAAAGGATGTAGAGGCAGCTAAAATATTGTTCTTCACATCAGAAACACCAAAGTTCCAGAACATAATTGCAAGGAAACTAAACATACAAGAAGAGTTAGTAAATTTAAATCAAAGGTTCATATTATACAGATAGCTGATGGAGCACCATCAAAGGCACAACCTTGTTAATCTCAGCTACTAGGAGAAATATAATATATAATTGAAAAAATAACCACTTTCAAATTTCTTATCTGGTCATCATAGTAACTAAAGACTATCAATCAGACAGCATTAACAAATATAACAATCATATTTAATCTGAGAACAAGCTACATACAAAGCAAAAAAAAAAAACTTCACAACCAAATAGAATCAGCAAGGATCTGACAGAAAAAGGTATACTCGGACGTTTGATGCAAATCTCGTTTAGATTGCTTCCGAGCTGACCAAAAGGATAGCCAGAGCCATACCTCCATTAACTTTTTATTCCAAGCATCTCTAAAAGGATATAAGCACAAGATCCACAATGGTTCAGGACACTAGTCACATCACTAACTCAAGAACACAGACAGTAAAAAAAACAAAAAAGCAAAGGTACACTCTGATATAGGGTTCACACTGAGAGGGGTGCAAACATTTCAAATGACCTTATTTATAACTAAGCTAAACACATCTAAACGAGGATATAATTAAGAGAGTAAGAACAGGTCTTGGCATGCATATAACTGAGAGCAGTGTACAAATATGCTCTCTATTCTCTGGCAGATGATGCCGACAAGACCGATGGATGTTGTAGACCAAAATTCAGCAGCGAGAGACTGTGAAGTGCAAGCTATAGTAAATTCTCAACTTATAGAAGCTTCCAATCAAAGAGTTCCATTTGGAGCTATCGGAGCTATCATAAACACATCTAACAACTTCCAAAATATGCAAAAAAAACAAAAAAAGTTGGTGATGACATGTTCACTCCATTTTATTGGCTGAGGGCTGACAGCTCATGAAATGATAAGGATCACTGATAGATACTGCTTAAAGTAGAGTTTAATTGTAAGCAGCGCACGTTACAAAATGGGCTTACTGGGCAGATGCAACATGTGTAATCTCACAGTGTGACCTTACCATGGTGCTATGACATTTCAAAGGACACAACAAAACGTGTTCAGATAAGTTTCACAAGGGGATTTGTTGGATCAAGGAAATTCTTAATCGATGTTATCATCTGCAACTTGGCTGTTTGGAAACAATGTTTCTCTTCTCTTGGCAAAACCTGCAGGTTCCATGCTCTGCCCTCTAAACTTCAGCTCCCCTGGACCTCTAAAACCAGGATCTGCAGTGCCGCTCCTATATGGTATCCCTGGTCCTCCAGTGTAACGAGTAGGAGACCCATACCTTCGACCTGGAGTTCTCAGTGCTCCTCCCCTTAATTCCCTCAATTCGCCAGCCCTCACACCATCAGCAAAAGCTCTGTCAGTGGCTCCAGGACCCAAGAGACTACTCGATGGGGCACCCGGAGCATTGAAGGACTCCTCTGGTGTCCACCCCAAGGAGTCCTTTTTCTTCACATAGAACTGCCATATACCAATCAAAAACAAAAGAAACAGAAGAACAGGACCACTCCACACGACGGCATTTGTCTCCACCCTGAAAACTGGAAAATTTGACCTGTAAATCCCAATGTACCCTCCGCCAAGCCCCAAAACCACAAGCTTTTCACGATCTGCAGCTATCAATGGCTTCACATCTAATGACCCATATGCAGCAGCTTCTGAATTCAAGAACAGGGACTTGATCTCACGGATTGTTACAGAGAACAGTGGCCGAGGTGCCCCGACCCTGCCATAGAACTGTGACGAGATGTTGTACACCAAGATCTTGTCATAGCTTGCCACAAGTAGATAACCTTTGATGGTTTGGATCGTTAAAGGACCATCAATCTCTGATTTCCTGATGGCCCGAACCCGACACTTGAGCTTGGCTACATCTCCAAGAAGCACGACATGGACCAGGTCACCTCCGGCAGTGAAACCATATGCTTTTAGCCGCTCCGACGAGTCAAAGGAGTAAGCTTTGGCAATGGAGCCATTTAGCCCCTCGCATTCAGTCTCCCTCACTACCATAGACCTCAAGTCCAGCGACCCAGCACCCGTCTCGGTCAAGAACAGAAGCCTTTGCTTCATGAAAGCCAGGGGCGGGCTAGAAGCAATAGCGGTGCCATAGAGGGTGCCATTCTCCGTGAAAACCCTGATCCTCCCGCCACCATCTGATGCAATGATGTAGCGAGCGCGACCAACCTGATGGACCTCGAGGCCGGAGACCGACGGGGAATCCAACTCGCGGGATCCACGGATGAAGGGTTTGGAGCTACCAACCGAGAGTGTGAGCCAATCATCACTATTAGCAGCAGACTCGTAGAGCCGGTGGGCAGTAACGGAGCCGTCGGCGTGGCCGGCGAAGAGGAGGCTCTCGTTGCGGCGGGAGGACAGGTAGGAGAGCATGGAGGTCACAGGGGAGTCAGAGAGGGACGAGAGCTCGATGATGATATCGCCAGCGGCGGAGAAAACATAGACCTGGCCACGGGTGTCGCCGACGGCGAAGTACTTGCTGAGGCCGTCGAGATCCTCGTACGGGAGCACGACGGCAACGGTGGCGGCGGCCTCCAGCCGCGCCGCTGCGGCGAACTGGAACCTCTCGGACCAGGAGGTCTTGTGCTTGGTCACGGATACGCCGGAGGAGTATTGGCCGCCCGCGCTCCCGGGCGCCGCTGGCGCTAGTGGCGGTGCGAGGACGGGGGTGACGGTCTCCAGATCCATGGGGAGCGCAGTGGACGACGGGAAGTTGGATTGACCGGAGGGGCAGGATGAGAGGGAGGCCTGTAGGGCGGTGACTGTATTGTAGAGGGACTCGACGAGGGCTTCAAGGCGGCGCAACTGGGACTCATGGCGGTCGAGGAGGGCAGCAGGGTCGGATCCTGCGTCCGCGGAGGAGACAAGCGGGGGGGAGAGGAGGAGGGAGAGGAGGAAGGCAGCCGCCACCATGGATGGAGGCGGCGAAGGGCGAGGGTCCGCGAAGCTCCGCGCCAGATCTCGTCCTCCCTTGGCAGGATCGGCTGGAAGAAGTAGGATTTCCCCGGGAGGAGATTTAGGGAGGAGGGCGGCGGAGATGGAGGCGACGAAATCTCACTTGACCTCTTTGGGAGTTGGAAGAGGCGGCGGCGGCTACCGGGGAGAAGGGGGAAGGAGAAGAGCCGGGATCGGCCGTCGAGTAGGGAGCAGCGAAGACACGGGAGATTTTGACTCGGAAGGCGACACGTAGTCCGTCCGAGGTCGGACATGGGGAGACTGTTGATGGCTACAGACCAAAATCGCGTTTTCGGCTGAGGACTGTTTGTTGTGGCATTAAGGTCTTAACCAAATTTTTACTAGCTTAATTCATCCACTAAATCATCAATTGATATTAAAAAACACAAATAATTATTTTTTACTCATGAATTATATATTACTTAGGAATAAATTATTAAAAACTATTTGTTTTTAATTTATCCTCACAATTTTTTTCATTTTTTTAAATGATCAAAACACCTCAAAAAAAAAAAAAAACTCCATGTCAAAGTTGTGAGCTGATTCAATCA
Source organism: Musa itinerans (assembly GCA_001649415.1). NCBI lineage: Eukaryota > Viridiplantae > Streptophyta > Magnoliopsida > Zingiberales > Musaceae > Musa > Musa itinerans. The sequence goes on along the minus strand of LVTN01000265.1, from coordinate 21,355 downwards.
GATTCATGGGATTTAGACTAATTACGACATCTTTTTCAAACAGTATAATTACACAATTCATGAATATCTTTAGCCCAAAAATGTACCCAAAGAATAAGAGAATTTTTTTTTTTCGAAATGAATCCTTAATTTTATGTCTTATAAATTTGGCCCATGAGAAAGATTTTTTATGCATAAATAGATAGTTCCAACGTAAAGGAATGGGGGCAAAGAAGTTCCTTTCCAATTCAAAAAAGAACATTTCCTTGTGTATCATCATATGTTACTTTTGGAAGGTTCAGAGATTCAACTTCTGCATGGAAACTCAAGATTCATTGTCACATTACAAACAATTTGGTGGATAAAACAAGACTTAGATTGAAGCACCATGCTACGTTAGCAAAGTCCAAGATCCACTGAGTTAATATATTCATGGATATTTTTTCGTGGGTCCAAAGTCTAATTTGAACCTTTTGACCAGATGGATGCTCGACATTTATCTTATGGGAATATGACCAACTTGCTGTTAGTAATCATGTTTGGTACGTGTCCAAAAGACATGATCAAAACATGCGTCATGTGCTCTTGATAATGCCAAGGAAAGAATATAGATACAAAGAGATTAAAGAGTTACTATTTGATTGGAAGTATATAATGATATATGACTTTGGCATGAAGTTTGCGACGAGTGAAAAAATATAGATATAAGACTTTGATATATAACTTGTATCTGTCTATCCGCTTGAATAATAATCCAAAATAAATCTAAGATATAAAATTTGATATTGTCATTTCCTTATCATCCACCTAGATAAAAAATTAAAAAAAACTTTTCAATCAATTATATATTATCCTCCAATTAAGTATAAAAATATATTTTTAACATAATAAAAGAAATAAATCTTTTTTTGACTATTCACATCTACTCTTTCATACTTCAACTTATTAACTTTAAGCATCATGAAAATGAAAAATCTCTTTCGATTTTAATTTTTATTTACATGACAAAACTTGAGAGTTTAGTATTTACATTTTTGAAATACTTTGGACAACCTTATATATATATATATATATGAGTCTAAACTACATCGAACTAATTATGACATCAATTACTTTTTTTTTCCTCTAATACCATTACATCCAAATAGTATGCAAAAATCATACTCCTATTTTTCTTTCTTTTCTAAAGATCAATTTTTTAACCTTATTCTATACTTCATTCTCCATTTTACTGTTCAAAAGGCTGAAGAAAAACTCGGTCAGCCTCTTCACGCTCGTAAACATAAAAAAGAAACACCAATCATATCTTGGCACTGTATTTCTGAGCTTTATTAGACCTACACGAAAACAGAGAATAGCTTCGAAGCTTCTGCGTGAGTTCTACTCATTTAACTATTTATTTTATTTTAAAATGATTTTTATCAAGATTTGAATATTTTTATATTACTGTTCTATCACGCAATACTGTAGTAGCTAAGTTTAGGATTACCTTCTCTCTTACTACTCGATCTCTGACGTGATGGATCACCTCTTGAAGTCCCATACCTCCCGGAGCGGATGAACTCCCGACTGTGGGTCGTCTTATTATCGAAGAGGGACGACGAAGTTGACGCACCGATGGCCTCAACCGGTGCGCATGTGGTCACCAAATTGTCCTTTTCATCCAAGCCAGTGGGCGCAGTTCTTCCACACCACCCTGTGGCTAATCTACCCTCCCGTAGACCCTCTTGCATCCAATAGCTCCCCAGTCCAACGCATCTTTTCTCCATCCACATCTCGGCTGCAACCATGTCAACAGCTTCTCCCTCAGCTGTTACTGCTGCCTCTTCTCTCTCCAAACACGCTTCCTCCGCTAGATGAACATATATCAAATACGACCAGTGTTCTGCACCTGCATAACAAAACGAATTTAATATGTGAAAACCAGGCTCAGATGCAAGCAAAATGCCCATATAAACATTAGATCATTCTTCGGTGTAGCTAATATCTTCAGTGTTAGATGAACATTATGTAATCTTCAGCGGATACACAACATTAGGATATTCTGATTGAAGCTAATCGCCCAGGTCCATGCTCTTTTGAGTTTAAGACACCAACTCTCTTAGTCATAGTCCATGCTATTTCATTTTTACGACAAAGAAAAAGTAGCATCCACATATGAAGATAGACACTCTAATTCTCGTTCCGGATTTCTTAGAACTACTATGAAGATAGAGAAGAAGATCACGGAAAGACATCAAGCTTTGTTTTAATGATCTTCAACAGAATAATTATCACACAATTATCATGCCATGCAGGGTTACATCAACAAATGTAAAGTTTGCCAGGATGCGAGTAAAGAAACTCAAATTTTCCCTACACTTCCTTTATTTTGTTCTTTCTTTTTTCTCCCTCTTTTCTTTTTTTTTTTTAATTTTTTCTCCTTTACATTTTGGTTTTAAGTTTTAACTGTTGACCTTTTTTTTTGTTTGACCTGACTTAATGCTTTTTATTGTTTTCCTTTCTTATTATAACTGAACTAATGTGTAATTGTTTGGGTCATCAAGGACTAAAACGATCGCTCTAGAACTTTTATTGGAATTATCCAAATCTCCATCAATCTACTTTCTTTCCTCACTTTTTTTCACTTCCTTTCCTTTTCTGCTTGAGATTGAATTTTTTTATATTAGCAAAGAGTAAATAGTGAAGGCTGAATTCGTACTCATGATCTTACGATAAACTGTCAAGATCTTTAACAGCTAAACTAACTGACATCTTAAGAAAAAAATTATTACATCTCTACTCTTTTGTAAATCATATCTTTGGGGAAAACATTATCACATCATCCCACATGAACATGAGGTTTTCCCTTTGGACAGTCTCCAACACACTTCCGGATTTCATCACTATACCTCTGTTTGTATATTTCAAGCATAGTTTTATTAGTTTTCCTGATTAAATTTGATTTACTTTGAATTCTGCACCAACAAATTTCCAAGCACATTTCCCAAGAACTAATCAATATATAGCAAAAGAAAGATTGTTTTTCAGCTACTAATCCAATTTGAACTTAAATGAAGATCCTGACGATGACCTCCAGCTTCATCAGACAGCCATAGCAGAAGTGATTAATGCAATTGAAATAAAAAAAAGTTTTTGAAATGAAAAAAAAAGAAAACTTTACCAAATCCAAGAAAGTAGGAATCATCATCAATCATTTCCCAAAGAGACTAAGATTAAATCATATGAAGTTTTTTTGGTGCAGAAATCAAACTTAACAGGATTTAATTAAGAAAACTAACAAAAAGTTATGTATAAAATATAAAAAGGAGTTACGTTAATAGGACCCGAAAACGCTTTGAGAATAATTGAAAGTATATCATGTAAGTTAAAATCAGAATATAGCTAGAGAAATTGATAGCCTGCTGACCAACTAATAGTGACCTGGGTTGAAAATAACACCAGATCATCTAACCAGCAATGCATGTACAATATCAAACATAGAAATTCTGTATCAGAAAATTAAATATGCTTCAAATTAAGTTTTTCATAAGGATCGTATATGTGTGATTTGCTTATTTAGCATAACCTAGACTTCTCTATTACTGTCTTTGCAGATGGTCCTTAATGGCAGGAAGATATGTCAGGGAGAACAGAAGTGAAATAAACTAGAGGAATGCCTCCCATAGGAAAAAAGAATCAGGACTGAGCTCAGGATCTTCACCAAACTGAGGGAAATACCCTCTGGGAGATCAGATGCAGAGACAGAAATAGAGTTCAGAATTTGCGAATGAAATGTGCATAATCCACAGTATCTCCTTTTGTTCATCAACTCCCTAACTATTCTATGAATCTCTCGTGCAGTTCTATCAACAAATACATATGGTCATGACTGCTTCTCCCTTTTTATTGTTCACTATGCAAGTCCACCAAACACAGATGGATTTAATTCTTCGAAGATTGTGCACAACACTCTTCTACCGCAAGCAGTGAAGAATATTTCCTATATGGGCAGATAGAGGCTACAAAACAACAGGATTGTTACTGATACGGCTGATGATATAGATGCAAAAGCATGGCTAACCCCTTTTCTCAATCATGATGTTTGGTATTCATACCAATGCCCCTAACATCCATCAGCAGCAATCTATCATGTCCTAGACATGCCATATTTCTATATTTCCTTGTACTATTAGCTGCTATTGATGGAACAGTTGGTCACCATAGACATCGAAGCACAATATCCTCGGGCATCTCATCTGATACCTATGAGATTCCTGAGTTCACTGATGCTCATAGTGTCTGTCTTATTTATCACCAACATTTCGTCGTTCTTACTCAAGACATCTGGATTAATTTCATGATTATTCTACTAGCTAGCTATGTAGAATACGCTGGCTGCAATGTCAAACATGTGGAATGATTTGAATAACTACTAGGATGAAGATCCTAATTGCAGGCGCTCAAACTTCGAAAATGACTCTATATCCATGCAACAGATCTAGGCTTAGTCATGAGTTCCAAGCATCAATTAGCAATCGCAATCCTGATTCGCCCAGATAAGAACATGACATCGCTCACAAGAAACTTCAAAATCAGGATCCCGACTGTAGGTGCGTACGCCACGAAAGCTCGATATCGATACAACAGATATAGTATTTAGGAACCTTAATTTCCCCAAAAACGAACGCAAGAGAGAGAGAGAGAAATCGAGACTACCTCGAGGTCTCCGCAGACTGGCGCCGAGGATCTCGTCAAGAGCCTTGGCGTAGGAACGATTGAGGAGCGTCATGAAAGTATCATGAAAGCCAGATCTAATGGGAAGAGAGAGAAAAGGCAGGATGCGAGGCGAGGGAGGTGAGAAATTGGCTATCTGTGGTGGAGGGAACCGAAGGGGTTTTTTGAAAATTTCCCCTTCTCCCGCCTAATTAGTGTGTTTGAAGTCGTGTGCGGATAAAAGAAGCTCGTACAACGACGGAGGGAAAGAAAAGAAAAAGGAAAAGACTTTCTTGTTTTTTGGACGAATTTTAGAAAAAAAATCCCTAAATTGAAAATTTTTCATAGAGTATCCTGATTATATGAAAAGACCCTTTTACTTTTAATAGGTTTGAAAATTTATTTTTTCTATTGGATTCATTATTACCGAGGAGTGTGAGTGCTGTAGTCGTCACCTTCACATTCCTTACGTGATGATTCATATAATCGTCATCGTGCTACTTATAATCCTAAATCAGACTATATCTATCACTCATCGAATTCATCATAACCTTTACATATGCAAGAGAGAGGTAATGACAAAACCTGAGAGAAATTCACAAATTTAAGGCTTTTTTTAGGGAATTTATATTTTTTAATCCTTTGTGATTTTTTTTTTTTTGATCCAACGGCCTGCACGGTGCCAGCTCATGAAGTACTTCGCGTTCGGACCTCGGTCGGCGACAGAGCCCTTGGGACGAAGGACATACGCACGCGACCCCCACGCTTACTTGCTTCTCAATTTGAAGCAAGTTGCGGGCCCCAGCCGCGAACGACACTATCGCCGATGAAAAGGTGGGCCCAAGGGACCACGTGGCGCCCAGAGGCATCAGCATCTGAGCGCGTGACACCTTCCGCTTCCTCTTACATTTTTCTAGAGAAAGAAAAAGGGGGAAAAAGAAAAATACCGAAGCTGCCCACGACGCGCCACGGGCTCTCTTGCCCGCCTCGTGATTGGAAGCAATGACGTTGCCTAATGCGGATCCCACCGGCGGCTCTTCAGCTCGTCCAATCATAAGGTGGGTGGATCGAGGTAACTAATGCAAAGGTGTTAAACAACGATTTCAACCTTAATTCAAATCCGACTCCCGGACAAGTATCTGAATCGATCTACTTTTCTTTCCATACGGTAGTGTTTCTACACAAGTCATTTTCCACCTTTTTCGAATTTAGTATTTACCCTTTGATTGAATACAAACAATCACATTTTTCATGCCTACATTAATAGAAAATGGAGCAACAAGAACCCTAGATCTATGGCATTGTTACTCATTTCTGGGTTCAAATGCAAAGACAAAAGAAGTTTAAGACCCTGTCTTCATGCTTGATTCCAACAGATAAAACAAAAAGATGCAAACGTGATCCATAAAAGAGGCAAAGAAAGGGATGAACCTTACCAGGTCACACATGTTGCTGGCCTGAAGTAGCAGAGCTGCTGTGATTGACCAGGAGCACCCAGAGACCTCATTTTGCTAAAAGGGGGACGGATGATCTGCAGTTCCATATTTTCAGATCACAGGAGGTAGGATCTCCACTAAGAACTAATGAACTCCTCAAATTATCGAAAACACTAGTCTAAATTGTTCAAAAACAAGCTTGCAAAGTCGAGATTTGTGGTTCCAGCCAGTTACAAGATTCGTGCATGCATTCTGCGGGAAGTTCGGTACGAGAAAATAACGTGAAAGAATAGAGGGAAAAAAGGGTTTTTAGCCCAACTATGCTTAGTATCAGACTACAGCACTTCAATTGCTTCAAAATTACAAGCAACATCAGACGGGACTACTCAATGCCCCAGCATTGCTGATGTCCTTGAAGGAGACCTTGAATCGATGCCGATGTCTGATTGTCAACTCATAACCTCAAAGAAAGGCTCAGAGGCATGAAGGACCCACTTCTCTTGATCATCTGCAGTGATAAAATTCAAGGATGAAGATCCAGAAGAGGAAATACTAACCTCTGAAATCTAGAACCTCAGGAGTTGCAAATGCGGCTCAGGATAGAGACCCCCCATTAGGGGACCTGGAAGAGGTGCTGGAGAAGTCTGATGCAGCCATCGGAATGGAAATAGAGAGCTGTGTTGTGGAAAATGAGGTCCGGTTTGACCTATCTTCTTCGAGGTCTGACCAAGCATCTCTCGTCTTGGGCCACTCATCAAAGAAAGGACGGAGGAACTGAGTTTCATGTTTCACAGGCTCTGATGAGCCAAACTCACTTCCAAAGAAAGAATGTTGCTGCTGTTCCTGTCTCGACAGTGAGCTCATCTTAGCTCGCCCAAGATCTTGCACCGTCTGAAGTTGAGAGTAAGCACTATGCAGAATGGAAAGGTCTTGGGATTTCGACATAGGGAAAGAGGACACTTGTGGTGGCATCAGGAGCCATGAGCTGTCCACAGAGGAGTCCACCCCAAGGGCCTTAGCAGTGCCAGAAGCTTCAGAAAACAAACTATGCTCATCCACATCAGGTTTAAGTCCAGAGGAGTACCTGCAAAAAATTGGGTCCACCACATCCATAATGAAAGCATATTAAGAAATCCAACAGAAGATATTCAAATTTTGACAAGAAAACTATGAGAGGCTAGAAATTTCTATCAAGACTTCCAAAATCCCCCACACAAATGGAATGGCCCCTTTATTACATGCTGCATTTTAGTCCAAATTTCTTTCAAAGTAATGCGTCCCCTGATCTGTGATCATACTTGTTCTCACTTCAGGTAAGAATATCCTAGAGTATAACATCAAAGTAAATTATCACAAGCATGCTTATTTTCACTGTATAAATCCAACGTGAAGAATTGAACTTCATGCTTAAAGTTCATAATATCTTGCCACATTCTAGACCATTATATAACTGGTCTAGTTCATTTGTTAAGTCAAGTCATACAAGGATATGCATTAAAATGATGAGCAACACCAGAAACAAATCTAATAATCTTACTGCATCTGGTATTTCCAAACAATAAGAAGAATGCACCACCATGAATCTTTTCTTCAAGTTGCAAATGATTAAACTACTGCAGCTTTAAGTAAAAGAGAATGATTAATCCCACAATGGCAAATGATGTTTCAGCAATCAAATGAGAAGTATTTGATATTTGATTCTTTGTCTCTAAGTACATGGAGCATTGCAATATGCAAATACTGAAAGTAGATAATGGAAGGTTGAAATGTGTAAAAGAAGATGAATGCTATATCAAAGAACACTTTTTATATTCTTCCTTTTTAAATATTATTCCTTCTGAGGAATTCCAAATCTCATTTTAAATATTTTGATGTGACATGTAACGAGACAAAAACAACTTGACAGCATCTGTTGATTATATCAAGATAAGCTCCTGGAAACATTCTCCAGCAAAAAGCAATGAAAACTTAATAGACATGAAACAACAGGTGAAAATACATCTCTGAAATAACAGGGATTTAACTTACTGTGGTCTACCAATTTAGCTGACACAATCAGAGACTGGAAACAAAAATATGGCCATTTACCGACAACGTCTAGATGAGCAACTTATCACATAAATAGGAAAGATGCTAAAGATAGAAGATTGCATATTAGACCTTGACAAAATAGGGAATGGCAACTTACATATTCTAGAATGATGACTACTAAACTTCGCTAGCTGCAGCAAAGAGGTGTGGCTAGAAACAGGTAGGAAGTGGGATGATTGACACAAACATTACGAAGTATCCAGAAAAAAAAAGGAGAAAGGAATTTTGAATCAATCATTTCAAAATTATTAAAATAAAAGTCTATAACCTGCCTCAGGTTGCACCTGTTGGAAGATCATGGACACAAAACATAAGAGATCTTACAAGAACATCAAACTAAGAGGATGGAGACACCTAGTAGTGTGTGCACCCAGTATAGGAGCTTTGTCCGGATATTCTAAGATTTGAAGTTTTGGACATGTTCCATTGATGTCACATAAACTGGATAGATCTAGATCTTAATCTTCAAGATATGCATTGCTTTGTTTGACACAAAATTTTCTCAATTCAACCTATTCGACAACAATCAGTAAAGTTCAAGAAACCCAGAAGAAATCTAAAACATTATCGAAATCATCTTCCACATATATAGTCAGAGGACTTATAGTCAATCAGCTATTTAGAAATTCACATAGTGGACCAAAAAATTTCAAAAGTATATTGCATGCTGCCATCTTTTGACCACTTGACTACTGGTACCAGAAAAACCAGATTATTAACATATTCTAATCCCTCAAAAGGGGAAAAAGGAACTTCTCTGCCACATACACGTTCAAGACATAGATATTTTTTTTAAGTTTTAAACTGACAAAGAATACCTTTTCTGCAGAATGCAGAGCTTGACACAAAGCCTGAGCTAGGACAAAACAAAAAAAAAATTAAGTGGAGCTGTGGAGTCCAGACTACTGAAAACAGAATCTGAAAATTCACGAGAATTGTCAGACCAAATTTGTAATACCCCACATCAACAAGAAAGTAGATTCAGAAAGAAAAGCTTCCAAATATTCCAGCACTGACTGCAAGATATTAATTGGTCTACAGACCCACAAAAGATTTTCTTTATCTACTTTCCATAGCCTACAGAATGAAGATGGCCTGCCAATGGGCAGGGAAGTCTAAGGAGGGTCAATAAACACAGTTTTGCCTCTATAGTCAGAAAGATCGTTTGAATGATTCAGACCCTGGTTCTTCCGTAGTCCACAGGTTGACCAAAATGGTCATAAATGAAAAGTATTATATCCTACACTCATCCGTGTTGTTGTCTTTTTATTAACTTAGATGGAACTGTGGAAGTTTAGAGTCTGTGCCATCTTAAAGAATTTAACCAACTGAGATTTTGGTTAAACAACCAAGTGAGATGAAATTTAGCTTAATGAAAAAAATCTCCCTTAGTCAAGCATGATCAAATTCCAAATGACATAATCATCCAGCAAACAGGATTACCAGATCAAAATCCTGATTCCTAAAAAGAGACATATAACCATTTCAATGTTGAAGTAAAAAAGTATAGGTTAAGGTACCTATTGCCAAGAGAGTCAGTGTCCATCGGTAGCCGAGATGAACTAGCACCACCACCAAGGCATGAATTCTGTGCATTGCTCGGACCTGCAATTGACTGCAGGGTGATGCTCCGGAAGCTTCCAACACCAGTTCCGCCGGCATTGCTTCCAGAGGGAGAGAGGGATGTCAAAGTCGATGAGGAAGTCTGAGATGGGGAGACAGTTTGTGATTCCACAGGCTTTCTTGAACGGTTGCGGCCTCGGTGCATGTGACGCTCGCAATACTTAGAACCAGGGTATGCATCCTTGGAGCAGCGCCACTTCTTTCCATCAGTCCGACGGCACCGCCCTGGTTCTGGGTCCGGTTTCTTCCCATAGTAGGAATAGTAACTCACTGAATTCAAAATGAAGACATAGCCATCCAAAATTATAAGTAACAGCACAAGAGGTAACTGTAGCAAACAAGGGCTGCATAGAGAACAACTGTCAAATAAAAGGGAAAGTCTGTAGCTGATCAAAATGTCAATGAAAATCGAAGACGGGGTATAAAAGTTCTCATAGTCCACAAAAGAGTTGAGGACCGAAAGAACAGACAACCCAAAATATGCAATAGGATTAGCAGTTCCTGAAGCCACAAGGCAGTGGAAGAAGATAGAGTAGAATATGGATTGACAAGAACTTCCAAAATGCTTTCCGTATGCAACTTCAACTTGTCATTACCATTTTTTTCCCACCAAACTAAAATTCTTTGTTTGCAGTGATAAAAGAACAAATCCTGGCTTTCCAACCGAGCAATAAAGTGATTTAAAGAAAGCAGTATAAACAACAAGAGACTACAATTATAGCAACACGATTACCTATTCTAAGCTAAAAAGAACCTTCACATAATCCAACAAAAAAAGGGCCAAATGAACAAGAAATACATAAAAAAGTCGACAACTTATGGAACGCAAATCCCATCAGAAAACTCAGAAACCACTGCCAATGATCGCCAAGAACTGTAGCAACATCGTAGCCAAAATATCCAAAAATAAACTCATGTAAGAGCTAAAAACCGAAAGTAAATTGATTTGGCAGACGATAAACCCCCGATGCAAGAAAAATACCCACCTCGACACAAACCATGATCATAAAAACTTCCAAAGAAAACGCCTAGCAACAGCAAAATGGAGAAGACAGAACAAAAAGACAATAACTTGGCGTACGCGAAGGGTGGTAGTATCGTCCGGGCAAGGCCTCGAAGCTCCTCCTTATGGGAATGATAAGCTCCGGTGGCACGGGAACGCCCGCCATTAGGTACTTTAAGATCAGCGCCTGGTGCTCCAGCTCCTGCCACTGTGTCGCCGTGAACGGCGGCCGGCACCCGACCGCCGCCGCGGCGGCCGCAAAGCTGTTCATCGCGTAAAGAGGGACAAGAACTAGCGAAGGACCGAGAAGAAGAAGAAGAAGGAGGAGGAGAAAAAGACGACAAAGAACCCCCCTCGTTCTCGAGCTCACTCATGGCCGAGGGCGCGACAGACAGTCGCGTCCTCCGCCGCTGAGGGGAACCCAGAAACTTTCGCCATCACCGTGTGGCTGAAATGTTGCGGTGGAGAGAGAGAGGGTGGCAGTGTTTTTATAGGGCAAAGGACCATGGCAATGTCCCGAGGCCCAACACACAAAACACTCAACTTCGAAGGACTAAATCGCAAAAACGTCTCCACGCCATAACCCGACTCGAGTCCGATCCGATCCGTTCGGACCCAATCCCACCCCCCACCCGACTCACATCCGTTGGCGGCCCGGACCAAAATTTACCGTCTTGAATGACCATAGTGGTTGCATCCTTTAGGTCAAATAATTGAGCATGGCATGTGGGTTTTATGACTCCCCGAGTCGAAGGTGGCCCACATCTTTTGGTGCAGTACACAACTACGAACTCCACCCTCGCCAACTCGGAATCTTCAAGCTCAGTAACTTTTTATTGCTTTTTCCTGTGTTACCATGGAATCAAAGGTGGGTGCAATGATGAGGGTTATGAGGCATGACTTGTGCGACACTCCTTCGATTAAGGATGTTAGATGAGGGTCCTTTTAGCTGTGTGTGGCTTTAGGGTTCAATGGCGAAGGGAAGGGAGGAGTCCCCACAGCGAGCTGCTGCTCCTTGGCATGACAGCAAGTGCATGTGATGGGTACGTCCGCGACCGGCCCAAAAGAGAACTGCTGCTTAGGTGGTATGTAGTTTTCAGGGACCATCACTTGTCGGTAGTTGAGAGGCTGATAAGGAGAGATGGAGGAGCAGTACGCGGCTGAGAGAGAGAGAGAGAGAGAGAGAGAGAGTCCTGTGTGCAGCAATTGTGTATGTGCATCTTATGAGCACAGTGAGGAACAGTGGATTTGTGTGCCAGCAATTACGTACCTGTAGGAATGCTAATCTACATGTATTCTCTCACTGCCTGCGAGATAAGTAGGAAAAGGAGAAGTACATATATATATTAGACGAGCCAAATGTGACTTTTCTCAGATCCTTTTTTTTCTCACTTAATTTCTTGGACGAATCCCATAAATAATTATTTTTTAGGGCTTTTTTAAAAAAGTATTCCTCATTTTTAGAATGTATTAATGATATATTTTTTTGTTTAATACTTGAAATATTTTTTATTTGAAAATCAATCACTTATCTTTTTTCCTCTTTCCTTTTATTCTTTTTTGACACTGTATTTCCAGTAATATCATGAAAATACCATAATGCAGTAAAATAAATATTATGTTATAATATATATATATATATAATGTTATTTTTTTAAAAAATATATTATAATATAGTATACAAATATTCTAACAGAGATACTTAGGGAGAAAAAAATTTAAAAAAAAAGTTATTGGAAAAAACCAAATAATTTTTTTATGTTATTGGGCAATTAATTTAAACAATGTTGTATAACAAAATGAATACATGGATCTGACATAGGAATGGCAAGTCACAATTAATTGAAGAGGATAAGATGTTCATGGTTTAGGAGTTCCCAGTGACAGAGACTTCCAGGCAGGCAAGGAAACACCAAGAAGGGGGGAGGAAGACAACCAAGAATCCAACAAGAACATAGCATTTACTTCACTGTTTGGAGTCAGCTGAGGGATAAATGTAACTCCTCTTCTCACTAATACACACACATATAAAGCTAAGAAAGGCATTGAATGCAGAACTGTTCCAATTAAAACCAGGTGGGCTCCAGAGACTAATGTTTGGATGCCCACATGACTTGCATAAGTGAAAGAGATACTGTTGTCTCAATCTAAAAGCCTTTACCTTGAGATATGCATCCACAAAAAAACCCCCCTTTTCTTCTTTGCTCCTTGGGGAGAAGAGATGCCCCCATCCAATGACTGACTGATTACTTCCAAGAACTTTCAAGTAAGTCATTTGAGTTTCCCTGCAAACTGCAGGCAAACTATGACCAAAGAAGAAACACCTCCAGGTTTCAAAACCCAACTGATATGAGATATGGGCCCAAATAGGCAGGTGGTTTGGCATGACAGAACTAGTTCAGTCTGAACAAAAGGCTGCAAGAACACATAAGAAGTGGACACACACACACACTCAAAGTTTAGATATTGTAATCCATTCCATCACCATGTGTGCCATGCTCATGCAGCATGCTTCAGGAGCTAACCAGTTGGGCACCAGCAGTTATGAAGAGCAGAGGCTGTACCTAATCCATCACAAGGGATGGCTGAGACATTGTTCATGATCTCTGTAAGTTCATACACTGATTCCACAGCCTACAATCAAGCAATTCCCCTGATGTGAGTCATGAAAAGTGTACATGAGTTCTGAAAAATAAATTCAAACTGATAAAACAATAACAAGATTTTAGGATGAATTCTCAGAATTTTTTTTTCGGTTTGAGGTTTTTTTCTTTTAGCCTTTTGTTTTCCCTACCAGTGTACTTACTTTTTTTATATTCTTAAAATACTGCTGATGGATAAGCTAAAAAACTCTGTATTGGATCAATTCATAAAGTAAATCAGTCTTTTTAGAAATTAATTCTAATATAGAAATGACTTCTTACCAAGCAAAGAAATCTGAAAATTAAAGTTTAATTATTTAATAAATACTCTATGTATATCTAAATCTTGATCTGGAAAGAGAAAATATTATTAGATTTTTCTCTAGTAACTCCAAAGAGAGTGACAGAAAACTTTCTCTTTGAACAGATAGATTTGTGCTTGAGTTGAATTTCAACTCAAGGGTATTTGTAATTGATCTTGTATAATAATAAATTTAGTTTTCTTTGTAAATTTTTTTACAATTTTCTTTCTTAGGATTATAATGTTTTTGGCATTTTCACAAAAATATTTTAACTGAATCCATTCATATCATGGATCGGTGCAGAAATCTATCTTATCAAAAGTATTTTTTAGACTAAGGAAAAGAATTTTAGATCACGGAAAAGACTAAAAGCCAAAATGAGAAACTTTTCCTAAAAATTCACCCAACATTTTAGGTGTAAGTTAAGGTCTGAAAAAAAAAAAGAAAAGCATCTGTGCAGTTCTTTGTGTTTCTTTCTCTTTATTTTATATTATAGTTGTTACACTTAACTTCAGCAGCTCACTGAACCCTGCAAACAAATGCAAAAATAGAGAGGAAGAAGAACTAAAAGAAAAAAAAAAGTTATTGCTATAAAGTAAATACTTATTTATAAAAAAGTAAAGTGGAAAAATAACACACAACAACTAAAAGGATTGCCAGAAAATAAATAGCTAGCTTAAGTCAATACATCATGGTGAATAGACTTGTTGTCTGGAATGTATTGCTAACAATGGAGGTCTGCTATTAATTCATCCACCTAATCAAAGCTGTTGAATGCTAAAGAAGATCTGAAGTTATTGAAAGCACACCATTTAGAGGCATATGAGTGCTTAAAGATCTGCCAGGTGCAGAACTCACTCTAATTAAAGCTTTTTTTATTAGTAAAAAAATTTATATGGTATCTAACACCCAAAAATTCTAGGATCAGACCAACTTGATTTGGATTTGGTTGTAAATCAAGACTATCTTAAACAAATCTATTTAGTCTGCAGCCCAAATTTATGATGAAATTAGGCTTATACTTTGAAAAGATTAAAAAAAAAAGACTTGTTAGAGCAAATGACATAACTAAAATTTTTTCATTTAAAAATATTTTGTATTTAAAAATATATAATAGGTTAGCTATGTCACGAGTTTAAAAATATATCATTCGAGTCGGTCTAAACGTAGAGACATCAGGAGATGACGTTTGTACGATAAAAACGATTTCGATGCGAAAGCCGATTCGGAAAATACTTCAACTTAATATTAAGCGAAAGTAGAGTTGAAGTAAAGTAATAGAGCCAGTTTGCAGTTTAAGATAAAGAGCAGAATGTAAATGCAAACCAAGATTTAGAGTGGTTCGATCAATCTTGACCTACATCCACTTTTGGCTTCCTCCTCCGAAGAGGTCACCGACGTCCACTAGAGGCATTCCTTCAATAGGCGAAGGCCAACCACCCTTTTATAGTTTTACTCCTTTTGACGGGCTTAGGAGACAACCCTTACAGATTTTTCACTTCTCTCTTGAATGATCAAAACTTAGAAGAAAAAAGAGGGAAGAACTTTTGGCCTTTACAACACTTTTGAGCTCTAAAAATCACAGAGTAAGATCAAGTTTTCAGTGCCCTTTCATACAGGAAAGGGTGGGGTATATATAGGCCCCAAACTGGTTTGAATTT